>JABFAK010000062.1:0-14673 GCA_013266265.1 Fusarium sp. NRRL 66182 | reverse complement strand
GGGGGGGGGGTGGGTGAGGGGGGAGGAGGAGTGATTTATAAGGCTGTGCTATATGTGCTGTGCAATTAAAACGGGGGAAAGCGTTAAAGAAATCGGTTCTGCAGTAGAAAACGCCCAACGTGAAAAATACAGCGAAATCTATGAGAGGTTTGTATGTATGAAGATGAAAGGGAGAAGTGAGGTTGTGGAGGGGTGAAGAGAAAGGGAAAGGGAAAGCTGGGAACCAGAAGCAAGCAGATGAGATGAGCTATGACGGAAGAGAAGACAAGCAGGAACTGGGCGGCTGGGCTCTAGGACGGGGGGGCTTGAAGCCCAGCGCTCAGTCCCAGTGGAGCCCAAGAATTAGTGGATATCTATCGACAGGGGTTGACCACGGCCTGTGGCTATGATGGAAGATGATGCTGCAGACGCAGTAGATGCAGTGCAATATGCCACGGGATTGGTTGAAGACATCGAAATGGGTGGCATAAGGTCTCTTGTCCTGCCCGGCTGATGCTGGGCGTTGAGTGCTGGACCCAATCGGGCCTCGCTTGGAACGAACCATCCAGACAATCCTCGGACAAGGAGAGGAACAAACTCATTGGGTTATCAAGTCGGGGGCATAGAGCCTCACCAAAACGCATTGACTGGTAATACTGCAGGCAGCGAGAACTGGTTACAGAAGACGCCTACCACAGAATTTACATTACACTTGTTCTTTGTTCAAGTCTTGTTCCACCAGACCAGACCGTCTCGAGCCAAGAGACAAGACAATACAGAAACCACATCTCAAGACCAAGCAAGCCTCGTCAGCACGGCTCGCAATTTGTCTCAGTAAAAGGACCACAAACCCAGGTCAATCACACGGTGCTGCTGCCTGGTCACAGTTGCTGTACCCTCCATCTCGGGATCTAAAAACTCCCACGAAACCTCTTCTTTTTCGCCTCAGACCAAGCAAGGCCCCAATGAAAACCCTAAAAAGAGAAGAAGGAAGAAGGAAGAAAAAGAATGAGGCGACGAAGCTTTCCTCCCTTGGACTGGACGTCCCGAACCGCAACGATCCTCCCTGTCAATTAAAAAAAAAGACCCAGCATCCAACTTGGGAGAAGTAAAGAGAGTGTCGTCATAGGCTTTTCCAAACCCCACCTCAAAGACCCTTGCCCCGGCACCTTTTATCAACAAAGAGCTCCTTGGTTCTAATGAATTCAATCCAAGAAACTTTTATTAATAAAAACGCTCTACAAAAAACCAGGCCAGAAAATATCAAAAAAAAAAAAAAAANNATGAATGAATGAATGAATGCTTACATGCTATTACTGCCTTATTGCCAGCCATGGGCACTACCGCCATCTCGAAGGGTCCCGTCTGATGGGCCTTTCCGTAGCGCTTCATGTTCGTTCCCATGACTGGAATGTTCCATGCTTCTACTGTACCCTTTCCACAGTCAGTAAGGCGGCCCCTTGAATACGACGACACTATTCTGCCGGGCGAAAGTGCATTGCCTCACAGAATATGTTGACGCATGATCACCAAGAATCAGCCAGTTGTTGTTGCCCATGCTTCTGTTTCAATTATCCTATGCTAAAATCATATTCCCATGTTTTAACCCAAACTCCAAAAATGTCCACGACTCTTTACAAACACAAGCCACAACTCCTTCTGCTTGGTTCATCGACAGTGCATTGATGCTACAAGTGCTGTATCAAAAACCACACTCGTACGCGGGTCTACTCATCAAAACCCTCCTTTGCTCCCAAGACACCAACTCCGCCGTTGCTACGTCTTCGTCGACCGATGACCTCGTGAATCCAATCGCTGATTGTGAAGCCCCAATGCCCGGCGACTAAGACACCGCTCACGATGTTGATGACCTTGACCAAGAAGCTGATGATGCTGTCACGGCTCTCGTGGACGGTCAGCAGGATCGGCTCAATGTCGTACTTGAAGAAAATGCCGGGGATGTAGTTCTCGTTGACGGCCTTGCTCTGTTCCGTCACGGCGTACTGGTTGGTGAGGATGGACTTTGAGTTGACGCTGTACACCGTAGGCACAACGGAGAGATAGTACTGGAACTTGTGGAAGTTGCCTGGTGCCGTGTTGACGGTGCCGTCGAGGGGGTTGACGAGCGAGGGGTAAAAGGGTCCATATGAGAGCTCCGAGATGACGTGCGAAAAGTTAAACTCTAAAGACTGGTTAGCACACGCTGCAAGCATACATGTTCCTTCGTTAGACGTACTGCTGTGGTCGAGATGCTCGCCATTGCCCATATATCCATGGCCTCTAGCAGTGATGTGAAAATCACCCTGCACCTTGTTCAGGTCCAGGCTTCCAAAAATACGGCAGCTGTCGCTGTTGCCCCTAAACCTGGGTGTCCTCGCCCACTTGGCCTTCTTCTTGCCAAGCGCGACAATATCGTGAACATGCTCCTCGCCAAAGCCCTCCTCCTCATAGTTTTGCTCATTCCATCCGAACCCAGTATTGACTCGACCCTCGCTGTCCCGTCCGAGCTTGTGCACGCCCTTGCTGTCGACCCATTGTGCCCAGAGTGTCTTTTCGGTGCGGAGGCGCCTGGCCGCCATGATTCGGTCGCCCGAGGCATCTTGTACGTTTACGTGAACGTCTGCGCAGTCCATCTTGACTACAATGTCCAGGTTGATCTGTAGTTCTCGCGAGACGCCAGCCTCGACCTCAAAGTTATGGGATTCGGCGCCGCGCCACCAGCGGCCAAGTTCGCCCCAGATGAGAATGAGCGAGACGATGGACACGGCGACTGTCCATTTACCACCTCCCGAGGTTCGTTGAATGTACTGCGGCTTTGCTTTGGCTGCCCAAAAGTCAGCGCATGTAATCACCAGCTGGGCGAAGGGGACCTACGGAACGCATCAAAAGCGCTAACCAAGCTTCCCTCCTTGGGACCAAACCGGTCCTCCTTAAGATCTGGCTTTTCCATGCCGTTCATCATTGTTGAAAAAGTCTCTCTAGTCCTGCTAGCTCAAGTATATACAAGGAAATTGTGTCGGTGCCGCGATTGCGCGTTTCCAAGTTTTGTCGCAAACTATCCTTGAGAGCCGTTGGCTGGATCGACACCAAATGCGCGGAGGTGATGCTTAGTGCCGCATGCCTTGAAGAATAAAAAAATCGAAGGACTGGAAACCAATTGAAGCCGGTTTCAGTGGTCTTGAGGCTATTTCGTTCAAGTGCCGACCACGTTATTTTTTGGTTGAACGAGAGTAGGATTATCAGTGTCGTCGCTTCGTTGTTGTACTCGCGGCCGCAATCAGAAAGGACAGCTTACAGATTACAGTAACTCAAAGCGTCCCCTGAAGCTGCGCCCGTCAGGGTCCAGACGCCGATTGGTTGGCGGAAATCATGATGGGTTAAAGTCTTGCCGAGCCGAATGCGTTGCTAGAAGAGAAGTCGACGGCTTTAGAACGGCTTTACCGTAGAGCTCACTTATACGGTACTATGAGAATAACTTTCCCAAAATTTCTCTACACCACCAGACTACCACCAGACTACCACCTTTGCTTCGTATTATGTATCTATATTCACATTCATTTAATCTGGCTACCAGCTGGCTACGACACGCACTGCTGCCTGATGCAGTCAGCACAGTGGTGCTCAGCTCTTGATCAGAGTCCGGTTTGAGGGGCACATCGTGAAGTCGCTTGGCCCTATCAATACCCCAGTCACGAGAACCATGCATAAGCTGAAAATGCCCCTGCAAAGGCTCAAAAATGGCTATAACTCTGAGAGCTCCTTCAATATAGTACTGGGTGCGTGACAGGGTCTTCATCTCGACCTTTATACCTCTTTTTCTTTTTGTAATTTCTACAACCTTACCCTATGGCCAACCTAAACCCCATCCCTCACAACAGTATCCGCCTGTTGACGCTGTCACCTGGTAAAGATGGCGAACCATTGCATTGTGGGATAAGAGCAGTTGGATTGAACGATGGGGTCCAGTACGAGGCACTGTCATACGTTTGGGGAACAGACGTGCCGGGGAGCTATACTGTAGATGTTGCTGGTCAAGCAGTTCATATCACAGCCAGCCTCTTTGCTGCACTCGGCCGGCTCAGAAACACAAAGACACCCCGTACGTTATGGATCGATCAACTGTGCATCGACCAATGGAACCTTGCCGAGAAAGAACAGCAAGTGGGCATGATGAGATCCATCTACCAAAACTGCTCACAATGTCTCATCTGGCTCGGCGACATTAGTCCAGACGAAGAGAACTTCACCCTCCAAGATGCGGCATCTCTATTAGACTTTTTCAAACTCCATTCAGCTCTCAGAACGGACAAAGTGCACGCCCCAAAACTAGCAGCAACTTACACGAAGCCGGCGACATATGAAGGCGTACGAAAAGCCCTCTGTTCGATCAGACCTCGTGGCAACCCCTGGTGGCATCGTACATGGACGATTCAGGAAGCCATCATACCGCCTAAAGCCACCGTGCAATGGGGATCGCTAGAAATTGCATGGAAAGATCTGACAGAAGCTGCGATGGCCTTCAACGAGGGAAGTGGTTTCATTCCTGGTCGCCCGGACCTCGATGACATGGTCGAAGCGCTCTGGCGAGACCTTGGTCGCTTGATTTCAGGAGTGATGAGTCTCAACATCACAAAAAACTATAAAGAGCATCCGCTGGTTACCTTGAGACGGTGGAGAAATCGCTACGCAACAGATCCGCGTGACAAGATCTATGCGTTGATGGGACTCTTTGCTGGCACGCCATTTCCGAGCGTCCCTTCTTGCGATTACACCCTGGCACCATCCACCCTGTATTCTCGGGTAGCTTTGGACATGATTAGGGAAACTGAAAGCCTCGAACCGCTCATAGGCATGCGAGGCGATCCTCGTGTAACGCCGGACTTGCCATCGTGGGTTTTCGACATGACGATGCTGGACGAGTCTCGCACACCCAACTGGTTTAGGTTTCAGGACAGACATGAATGGTTTTCGGCTTCGGGTGATGGGCTTTTGATGTTGGATGTATCAGACGACGAACGTGCCATCACCCTACAGGGGGTATATCTTGATACAATCGAGCACGTGTCGAACGTCATCACGGACGACAGTCGGGAGTTGGCGGAAGAGGATGTGAATAATACGCTGGCTAGCTGGGAAAAGTTTCTCACCTTTGTCGTCAAGGCCAAGGGTCTTGAGGAATCCCCCACAGGCCTATCCTGGGACGAACTTTTCTGCAGAACTGTTATGGGAGATTTGATCTTTGATGAGTTTCCAATACGGAGAGCAACCGATCAAGACTGCGATCTGCTCCGGGGATTTCGAAAAGATGGCGGTTGGAATGATACGTGGGAATCTGTGAGTCAGATGCTGGCCCATCAGGCTTTCTTCGTGACAAGGCGTGGCTATGTCGGTATTGGATCCCCCACCACCCGCGCTGGGGATAGTTTATGGGTCTTGTTTGGTGGGAACACGCCTTTTGTTCTTGGTGCAACAAGCGATGACGAGGTGGTGTCGGGCAGTCAGGTCAAAGGGACGCGAAAGGTGCTTGTGGGAGAGGCGTATGTCCATGGCTTCATGGATGGGGAGGCCGTAGAGAAGGACGAGCGGCAGGTTTGCAGTGTTTCACTTGTATAAGTGATTCGGGTTCAAAAAAGAGATACAACAACAACAACAACAACAACAACTGAATAGATGTTACTGCAAGCGTGGGTCTGTCAGCAAAACCTGGAGTTTTGAGCAATAAAGTCGGACCGACCTCGGCAGTTGTGTTGTTTAACAGAGATAAAGTAACTGGAGAAGATGGAGCAGCCGTTGGCAGGGTCGAGCTCTCTTTAACAAGGATGCCAAGCAAGCTTGATATGATGTATAATCGTTAGTAGACAGCAAAGTGTTGCTGATGCTCCCTCCATTCTCCAATGTGGGAGAAATGGAGATCACGTGCTCTTCTATCCGTCGACGCCGAGACGGGAGGCCACGCGATCTTGGGCTTCTGGGCGTCTTGGCATGCGCACGCATTTCCAGACCCTGGGTCGCGAATCGGTTAAGTGTGCCGATAAGCGCCTTGGCATTCAAGATGAATTCGACGACATGTCAAGCACTAAAACAGGAGGATAAAGTACCTAGGTAGGTACTAGGTATAACATGAAGCATCGCGAATTGACTGAAAAAGAAGCCTCGGTGACGGACGGCCTCCTCCACTCGTACGTTCCCATCCTTTGCTTACAGGTACTCCGTACACTGACTGGTACAGACGGGGTCCCCGTCGTTGGGCTGATAACGGCCGAGTCCGTTCATTCCTCGTGGTTAACGGTCAATACCGTCAATTGTACATACTATGTATACCTATAGTAAAAGGAATGCTACCTACCTACTTACCTTACCTTACCTAGCAGCCTAGCTACCTAGGTAGGTAGGTGTACATATTCAGCCCCTGATTACGGGAGATATACTAATAGTAGGAACCCTTTGCTCGTAATAGTAATATCAGGACAGAGAAAAAATAGCAACACGAGTAAAAAGTCACCCTACGGATACCGGCACATCATCTCACACCTCGTCTAGACTCTAGACCCGCGGATCAAAGCGCATCGAGCCACTCAAGTCACCGTGTCACCCTCCTTGTTTGCGCCCTCTTACGATCCACTGCCATTCTCATTGGTTCTCGTGTCTCTCCCTCCCTCCATTGTCTCCCTTTTAATTGCGTTTCCGTTACCGGTACCTTGCGGAACTGGGGCCTGGGAGCTGGAAACTGTAGGTACACTATTATTCCCATGCATATCCAGGTCCAAACCCCCCCCAGCAGCCGTTCCCATTTTCATTTCCTTGGCATTCTGACTTCTTCATCACAGACACAACGTCGTCATTTCCTTTTACTGAATTTACTCTCTTTTTATTTTATTTTATTCCAATTTATTTTATATTTGCTCAGTGAAATCTGTAATCATCATCGCCTCTATTGCGTCACATCGCGCTCCATCTTTCTTCTGACCGAGAGCCCTCTGGGCGCATCCGACACTCGTTTCCCACACTCGATTCCGTCCTTGGCTCTTCTCAACGTCGCTCGCTTCACTTCTGCCTGAACCTATTCACAATGAAGTCATTCTACTCTACCAGCGCCGCTGTTGCGCTTCTCGCCTCTGCTGGCCTTGTCGCTGCTCAGTCACCTTATAGCATCTCATCTCAAGGTTTGCTCTAGCCGTCTCCCCAATAACAAACACACTCTAACTCTCATACCCGAAGACGACATCAAAAAGTCAGCCAAGCAACTCGCTGCTGACCTGATCGAATACTACCACGGGAATGACCCAGGCGGTATTCCAGGTATCCTGCCCGGCCCTCCACCTGCTGGTGACTACTACTGGTGGGAGGGCGGTGCCATGTGGGGGACGTATATGGATTATTGGAAGTGCACCGGCGATAGCACATACAACGACCTGGTGATGCAGGGCATGCAGTTCCAAGTTGGTGAGGAGCAAGACTACCAGCCAAGCAACGTTACTCTGTCTCTTGGAAACGATGATCAAGGCTTCTGGGGCATGTCTGCCATGTTGGCGGCCGAACTGTCCTTTCCTAACCCTCCCTCGGATAAGCCTGGCTGGCTTGCTCTCGCCCAGGCCGTCTTCAACACCCAAGCCAACCCGGATCGCCACGATAAGACCTGCAACGGTGGTCTTCGATGGCAGATTCCCCGAACCAACAACGGTTACGATTATAAAAACAGTCAGCGCCCTACCCTAGTACATAAATGATTCTGCGGACGGAAAGGCTAACTTGTGCAAAGGCATTGCCAACGGTTGTTTTTTCAACCTAGGCGCCCGACTCGCTCGCTATACGGGCAACACGACATATGCTGACTGGGCCGAGAAGACCTGGGACTGGATGGAGGGCGTTGGCTTCCTTGACCCAACCACGTACAAGGTCTATGACGGCGGTCACGTCGGAAAGAACTGCACCGATATCAACAAGGCGCAGTTCTCTTACAATTCCGGCGTTTTCCTTCAGGGCGCTGCCTTCATGTACAATTACGTGAGTTGATCTCTTGTGTAGTTTCTGCCGAGGCTTTACTTACTGACTGCCTTAGACCGATGGTGAGAAAAAGTGGGAGCAGCGTCTGACCAAGCTTGTCGACGCCACTATCGAGAACTTCTTTCCCAAGGGCATCGCCGTCGAGATTGCCTGCGAAAACCACGGCACCTGCACCACCGATATGTACTCGTTCAAGGGCTACGTCCACCGCTGGATGTCCCAAGCAACCCATCTCGCCCCCATGATCGCCCCCAAGATTCTCCCCGTCCTCGAAAAGTCCGCCGCGGCAGCCATCAAGCAGTGCACCGGCGGGGACACCAAGCGCGTCTGCGGTTTCAAATGGTCCAGCGGCGTGTACGACGGCAAGACGGGTGCCGGTCAGCAGATGAACGTCCTCGCAGCCGTGTCGTCTCTGCTCATGGAGCATACCGCTCCCCCCGTCACGGCCAAGCAAGGAGGTACCTCCAAGGGCAACCCCAACGCTGGCAACGTAGGAGACGGAAAGGTTGGCACCCCCAACGTTAAGCCCGTCACCACGGGCGACAGGGCCGGCGCTGGTATCCTGACCTTTGTGGTCCTCTCCCTGGCATGCGGCATGTTTGGCTGGATGAGCATGGGCAAGTAAAGGCCATGTCAAAAAAACTAATCTAATGATGCTGAAAGACAAAGTCCGGCACGCACAGATGTGCTTCTCTTTACAACATTTTATCACGGAAATCTGGGAATGGCGTTGGATGGAGTATACTTGAAACTTGCCGGTCCGGAAGACTGAGCTATATAGCCATTTCTTTTTGAATTTCTTTATTCTGTTCCATCTTGCCTGTGCATTACGCAAACGTCTTCACCTGCTTTTCCTTGAAGGGATTTGAGAAGTTGTAGCAAGCTCATCAAACACCAGTATAGCCGTTACAACTGCAAAGTTAAAAACACCCAACTTCACTCGTTAATCGTTATCTGACTCGTAGCTGGCGTTTCTCGTTCCTAACCACGTGTGATACATCGTTCTGGTGTAGATGATTCTCTGTATAGTTGCTAGTGTCCCAGTCTGTCCAATTCAAGGAACAACGCAGTGGAACCGCAGGGGTATGGCCAGGAGCTTCGATCTGAATGTGCTTGTCTTTCTAGCCTCTGTCTAACTAAGCTATGACTTTGCGATGTGGTGGATATAGACAGTACTTATTTGCTTGGCTTGAACTCGTCGGGTTCTTGGGCTTTGGAGTACATGACGGCCACTCTTGATGTTTCCAACTCGGACGAAAAGGTAGCTTCTAATGTAGAGCACTTGGCTCAGGGCATCAAATAGTCAGCTTTGAGCAGCAACCACGAGTTCCCCATGGGCAATGGAGACTTTTGCCGTGTTGATATTGTGCCTAGCCTATCCCCAGAGAGTTGTACCATCTGATTCCCGCGGCTTAGTGCTGTCTTTTTACACCCACCCCTCGATGAATTTAGAACTAGACATGGTATATACATTTCCATCTTTTGTCGGAAGAGTGTGATGGATGAGATAGATTTGTGTGTATGTCATTACCAGCTTCACGCACGCGTATTGAACCCATCCACTCTGGATGATACTTTAACTGATCAATTCAGAGATTGTTCAACCCATGCATGGCTCAAGGTACGGTACAGTAACAGAGCAAAACTGAGATCTAGGGGAGTGAGGCTAGATGAGTACCTATCACATACCCCGGATTTGGGGGTTAGGCTGGCGCGCCCCTAGAGAAGAGATACGTAGTATGGCAGATTCCCATCACGTAAAGTATGGGAAATGGATCTTGACAATGACACAATGTCGAGGGGGATGTTGAGATAAGAGGCAATCAATCAATCTATATCTTTGTGTGGAGGCGGGAGTGGCCGTCGCTAGCCCTGCGCTGGCTTGAGAAGATGAATAAATAAATTCTAATAAATGTCTGTCTATTTTGGGAACAAGGCAAATAAATATACAGAGTGTCTTGATGCATTGTTTGCTCTCTAGCCCTGTGAGGTTCATGATGGATGTTTTCTCTATGCTTTGGCAGCTTTGACTTGCTTCAACTCAAGACTTGACTGACCCTGACAACAATCAATTGTCCCATTTCCCCCTCATGACGACGACTCGACAGCATCACAAGATGGCCAAACCAAAAGTGGTCGGTCAGTCAGTCAGTCAGTCAGCGTCCAACAAGCAAAAGCACGTCCGTCGTTCCAAGATGCGGCTAATGCAAGCAGCCGGGGATCACAATCCTTGCATTGACCAATCGCTCTCTGAGGCACAGATTCTATGGGGTAATTTTTACATACTAAAAACTCTAGACGTTCCACATCCAGGAACCAAAGGTCAGAATCTGGGGAGCGCGTGACAAGCGCCATTTGCCAACTCCAGCTCGAGAAAACCACGACGCATCACATGTACACCCACGTTGCCATTAACTGCAAAGCGCATCACCACGAATCCTGTCAGGAGACTGATTCACTGGCTCTAGAAGCCAGATGCTGTACCTTGGCAGTGGTCCTCCTGCATCGTGGCGGTGGAAAAGGCTCTGGTCTCAGGTCGGTCTGGGCTGTGTTTATTAGCATGACGACAGCACCATCTATCCAAAATGCGGGGGAAGAAGAAAAACATGAAGGATGTTGATGAAAAAAAAAACTAATAAGGACCCATAGATGTGCGTTGTTGTTGTGGCCCCCTTGCTCAACGCAAAGGTGGTATAACTACCAACTCCGTGCCCATCACGACAACCTCTCTTTGAGTTTCCTCTCAGCTACCTACTCTCACAGCCTACCCACAGCCTACCCACACGATAACCTCCCATTGAATCTGTCCACATACTCTTGATATCACCAGCACTCAGAAACCACACATCTACAGCCTCAACGTACACACCATCACAATGCCCAACTACATCCTCACCGAACCCTCTCCCTCTACAAACACCTACGTCCGCTCCGGCCGCGGTGGCTACGGCAACATCTCACGCGCAAAGGACAGCACATCCAGCAGCCGCACCGTCGTAGCAACACCCAGCACCACGTCCACAACCACTCCCTCGCGCCGCTTCTTCAGCGGCATTGGTGGAGCAGGCAACGTCCACAAGGCCAGCGAGCAGCCCAGCGTGTCTCTCGACGACGAGTACGACCGCATCGCAGCCCGCGACCACATGGCCGCCGGCCACGTTGGCATTGGCGGCGCAGGCAACGTCTTCCACCGCAAGGGCAGCGATGCCGGGTCTGATGCCAGCTCGAGCAGCTCGCTGAGCTCAAAGACGAAGCTGTGGGCTCGCGTTAGTGGCACTTTCAGCCGGGACTAACGCAGAGTTGAGCTTGGCACTGCATTGCACTGCGCTGTGCTGCGCTGCACTGCACTTGGGAATTGTAATGCAAACATGAGGGTAGCGATCGGCGTTTCGGCATTCGGTATGGCATCGATTTTATAACTTGGATCAAAGAAAAGGCGGGGGACCTCAGAGCAAATGGGCATGACGGATATGTACAATTGGCATCGAAAGGCTTGGATCGGCGATATGTGCTGCCTTTCCTCTCTTTACTTTGCCTGTATGATGTTTGTTTCTGGTGAAGATGATTATACCCCCGAGCATAGCTCTCTTATACTATAAAAGTATCAATTTTATTCTCAACTTGTTACATCTACCCCCAATTGTGCTTGGAAGATAGATAGCATGGCTCACAAGACAAACACCCAGCAAACTTCAACACATCAGGGTATCATTAGGCTTCCTCTATCTGGCAAAGGTTGTCTACAACTGCGCCGGCGTCGCTGCACGCCGTGCAGCACTAAATCTTCTGTTCCATGCAAGGCTTGTGCACCGCTCTATCGACAGCTTCGAAGGAGCAGCAGGACATCGTGAGATTGTGGAGGGATGCGGGTGTATCGACGCCAACAAGGTCATCTCGATCATAAGGGTCCATCGCAAAGTTCGGAAGATTACAGCTCGTTTATGTGAACTTGGTATGGATAATGTCGGGGTTCTCATGCCAGTCATCAATGCTCACCCACATCTGTCTCAAGTCAGCAAGTGAACAAATAGAAACACAAATATGTCACAAACCTTTCGGAAAGTACTCAATCCGGCCAAGATACTGCCTCCGATCCAAGTCGAGTACTTTCTCTCTGGCGGCGCAAAGATCTTGATCCTCATATCCTTGACGGCCAGCTTTTGCAGCTCTGTCAGAAGACGGTCACCAAAGCCCTTGGTAAGCGTGCTACCCCCCGAGAGTACAATATTGCTGTAGAGGTTTTTCCGCAAGTCGAGATCCGTTCGGTTGATGGCATCGACCACGATCTGATGCACACCAGGATATTCGAGGCCGATGATCTCGGGATCAAACAGAATTTCGGGGGCTCTGAAGCGTTCTGCGCCAATCTAATCGCCCATCAGCATCTTGCAGTTACATCGACTGCAAAAGGTCTCACCTTGAGCTTGTAGCCGTCTGGAAGCACATATTCGGCAAATTTGCTCTCGTTGGGCTTCACACCGACCCAATCCCTCTCCTCTTTTCGGGGGTCGTGCGCGACGTACGAAACGCTCTCCTTGATTAACCTCACCACCTCCTTCTCAGCACTTGTGTGAAAGATGTGCCCATTCTTCCGTAGCAATGTCTGCAGGTACTCGGTCACGTCTCGACCTGCCACGTCGATTCGGCGAATGCTGCTGGGCATGGCGAAACCCTCGTAGACGGGCACAGCGTGCGAAACACCATCGCCCGAGTCGAGGACGATACCTGTCGTGCGGCCGCTTGCGTATAGCGACAGTATAGCTTGGATGGATGTGTGGAGTGCAGGGACGTTGAAGGTCTCAAAGAGGATCTGGGCGGCTGTGTCGCGATTGCTTCGGGGGTTCAGAGGAGGCTCCGTCAACAGGACTGGATGCTTGTGGAATGTCAGTGCAACTAGATAAATAAAATAGTTCCGTTACCAACCTCTTCGCTAAGAGTCTTGAGCCCTTCTCCGTAGACATATTCCCAAATCCTCTCCATGTCGTCCCAGTCGGTGACAATGCCATGCTCGAGGGGGTACCGAATCTTGAGCAACCCTCTCAATTCAGAAGCTGCCTTTTGTCCTATGAATACTTCGCCTTCAAGAGCACCTGCAAGCACTCTCAGATGCTTTGGTCGGCCAACCCATGATGGGAAGAAACACTTTGGTAGATCGTCTCCTGCGAAACCAGCTCGAATGGTGCCAGATCCGTTATCCAGGACTATCGGCGCATTGTGCAGTGAATCGGCCATGCTTTTGTCGGGGGTTTATCTCGTCTCGTGTCTTCCGATTGTGTTGTGTCATAAAATGCCCCAATCCCTTTGTTTCTACCGCAGATACCCCTTCCCTGAGCTTCCTAATGTCGATCCTCTTTTTAAGCTCACAGTATGCAGCAGCATGAACTGTTTTTGATTTTTTACTAGCAGACCGACAATCTCGCAGAATATGTGAAGCACGTTGTATCCATAAGCTGTCGTCAAAAGAAAAAAAAAGCTGTCGAAAAGTCGTCTGTATCGATCTATTTGTTTGTTGAATTACCCCTGCTACCCAAGCCTCACCCGCTCACCTGCCAGCTTCAGAAACCGTGTCACGTGAGCTCGAGGACCCTCAACACCTCAGGCAAGCAGTGCTTAAAGTGCTTCGCGTAACGGCGCGTCTCCTCGCGTCACACACCTACGTGCCCACATTAACCAGGCAACTCGAACGAGCCTTTGACCAAGAGTTTGCAGCTGCGAGATACAACAATTCAGCCTCGTACATGTCGTCGATACTTATCACCTGCTAGCCTCCCGACCATTTTCCCAGCAACTGTATCCACGTGCATGGTTACAGAATTGCTTCATCTTAGCCGCCGACATGGTCAAGGCCAATGCTAATACAGCCCCCGTTGCTACTGGGCCGGGCATCTACAGTGCAGTATACAGTGGAGTAAGTCTTGCAGTTCTTTGCTCTTGAAAGAGTGGCGAGGCTATAATCAGGATGTCCTCCTTGCGGCTGTTCCCGATGTCACACCCATGGTCCCAAGATTTCTAGGTGCATGTACTGACCGATGTTGCAATGTAGATACCTGTATACGAATTTCAGTTTGGCGACGACCTAAAAGAACATGTTATGCGCAGGAGGCATGACAACTGGATCAATGCAACACATATTCTAAAAGCTGCTGGTTTTGACAAACCAGCTCGAACGAGAATCCTCGAGAGAGATGTACAAAAAGACGTTCACGAGAAAATCCAAGGCGGATATGGGAAATATCAGGGTTCGCGCCTCCTCAGGACAATCAGTTACCCCTCTAACACCACCATATAGGTACCTGGATACCCCTCGAAAGCGGTCAATCATTGGCAGAACGACATAGTATAATCGATCGGTTGCGACCTATCTTCGAGTTTGTTGCAGGCGCAGAGAGTCCTCCTCCAGCTCCCAGGCACGCAAGCAAGCCCAAGGGACCAAAGTCTCGACCTCCACTACCGAAGTGGAACAGTACGTCGAATTCTTCTATACGAGTCTGGCTTTCTCAACTAACCATCATCAGATCCTCCCCCTCCTCCCCCTCCTCCTCCACAGCCTGCAGTTCATGAAGATGCCGACAACCTGATGGGCGAAGACGATACCCCTGACAATCTCACAGTGGCGCCAGCATCGTACATGGCTGAAGATGAACGCTTTGAAATACCTCATGCGCCAGTTACGGGCCGGAAACGTAGAAG
>JABFAK010000061.1:0-29743 GCA_013266265.1 Fusarium sp. NRRL 66182 | reverse complement strand
CCCCCCCCCCCCCCCCGCAACGCTGTGAATCGCGCCACTGAGCCCTGACCGCCTGAATGCCAGCCAACCAGCGGGTCTGTTGTCTGCTGGGCATGGTTCGATGATTAAAGAGGACACCGCCAGGTTCCGGAACTGGAAGCATGTGAAAAGGCAGAGACCATCAGAGGTCGTACGTGACCAGTTCAATTTTGCTTCTGCCGAGTCCGGAAACATTTCGTCTTTGAGGTGTTGGATCCTAGTGGAGGCACATACATAGACTGACTACATAGTACATGCGTATTCGGATGCTGTAGTACGCTCAGGGTGTTCCTGCGTCTGGGCAATAGTTGGTGTCCAATCAATGGCTATAGAATTGATAAGCTTTTTGAATAAATCTCATGATGAAAGACCTACACGAATACGGCGACACATGTACATATGTACCTATCGATAGGTAGGTAGCTCCATTTTGCTCGCGGCAGTGTTACCATAGCCATCACATGTAAAACCCATCGATAGGCTGCAAAACAAAATCATGGCTCTGTCTTATCTGATCTCGTTGTTGCTTTACAAAAAGGTAGTTTAAGTAGATACATTTATATCGTAGTGCTACCTGACCTCAGGGTCTTGAAAAGGGTCTGGGCGACGAACCCAGCAAAATCTCCTTTTTGACAAGTTTATACCGTGCCAATCAATGCATGTGCCTTCTATGAATGCATTCTCTCAAAAGAACGCCGCCGCTAAACTTTGCCTTTTCAAAAACACTTCTTCTTTCTTGTTTGACTCGGGTGAAGATGTCGTCTCCTGTCCCGTTGAATGGGCCTCAATCTTCTGGTTTCGAGCCGGTATATCATCCTCGACAATTCGATGCCTTGTCCCTTCCGTAACATGGGGAGGTGGTTCTCGCTTGGTGAAAATATCTCGATCCATATGCCTCTTCTCCTTGTGTCCTTGCCGTTCAGCCTGCGCATTGGGGAAAAATCCACCTTCAAACGATGGTGGCTGTTCAACCGTCTCAAAAACACCAACAATTTCCTTGATCAAAGCCTCCCGCTCGTGACAATTTGTCGCTCGTAAAGACTTGACATGTAGAAGAGCATCATCCAAATACAGCAGTGCCTCCCTGTGGACATCTCCACCCCTGCATTCCCTTGCCGCCTTCTCTGCAACATGCTTCATTGCCAACTTGAGCGATTCCTTGCATTCTTTACTGCCCTGCCACCATTCGGACTTGGAATTGAAAGATGCAATAAGTGATTGCAGATCTCTGTAGTGTCCTTGGCCTGCATAGCAGTGGACAAGACTGGCAAAGTTGTACTTGTTGTAAGCTAGCTCGCCCGTGCCATTCTGCTGAGCCGCAACTTCACACACCCTGATTGCGGCCTCAGGGTTGCCTTTCTGTGTGAGAACACGCGCGGCCTTGTTGTAGACACTGTCGTGGATGTGCTGGCCCTTGTCGAGAGCCCCTTGAAGCAGGTCGCCCACGTTATCGCCAGCTTCCAGTCGTGCAATCAACATTGGTACCAAGGCACTGCTAATATCGCATCCACCAGCGTGAGCCTCGTCAACCAGGCTCGATGCTGTGGGCGAATGAGGCCCTTCCATATGAATATTCGCGACTACAGCCAGTCGAAGACATCGCGCCGAGGCACCAATGCCTTTCTCAACCGCCTCTTGATATGCACTGTACACACGGCTCCATTCGTTCCCGAGAGCCAATGTGTTCATATGCTTGAAAGCTGCCCGTTCAAAAATGGACATCGAGTCCCCTCGGCTTTCTGGCAAGGCCGACATGATACCATAGCGGTCTTTGCTTTGCCCTGGAAGAGGTTTGTGAAGGTCATGCAGACCACCATCCTTCGAATAACTAGCCAGTAGAGGGTCGTGCAGCCAAGGCATAGAACTCTGTACACCTTTCAGCATACGGACCACATCAGCCCGTGATAGACTCCAATATATGCAGCACTTGTCGGCAATCTCATTGAAGAAGATTTGGTCCATCTCTAAACCGCCTTCCTGGCAGAACTGCAACCACGCAACCAGTGCTTGTAGATCACGACTCCGCCCATGTCTATCCATAACTAGGAAAGCAAGAGGCTTGTTTAAAGTCATGTTGTGAGTTTTGATCAGATCCCGTGCAAAAATATCGATCTCCGCAGGAGAGTGATCTTTGCAGTAGATCTTTGTAAGCCAGGAGAGGACATTCTGAAACTGAGCAGATTGCTGTTCTTTAGGGCTGAAGGTGTCTAGCTTTGACCAGACCTTTTCCCAATGGTTTAACTCAGCATCACGAACAATAAATCTTCCACGAAGCTTGACATCAAGATCAGAGACCTTGTGGCTCATACTACAGAGTTGCGACATCTCTGCCCTGGCGGTCGCGTCATCTCCGGCGTCAAGAGCAATGAGTGCGATTCTGCGTCTGATGGCATATTGAGTATTCTTGGGGAAAATGCCATCGGTGAAGAGCCCGCTTTCTTGAAGTATGCCATAGATACTCTTGACTTCAGCAAAGTCCTTTGTCTTTCTCCAGTAGTGCATTAGAAGCCGGGTGACCCATTCATTTTTATTTCTGCGCGACGCCTGTTCCGTTGCGCAAGGCTCAAATCGTGAAGATCCTTTCAGTAGGTGTCGTACGCCCTCTGTATCACGGTTCTCTAAAACACGATCGAGAAAGGGTACAGCGAGGAGACAAATATCTTGACAAATGGGTTGGACGGCATCAAGGATGATCGGGAGTATGCTATACTGCTGGGAGATCGCTGTGGACTGAAGCAGACGGATACCTCTTGATAGAATCATCTGGGGTCCCTCGACCTTCTGTGATATCAACTCTCGAAGTATCGCAGCAGCTTTCTTCTGTTCTTCAGTATAACCAGAGCCAAATGAGGCCATTGACTCGAGCTCCTGAAGGACAGCATCTAGTGCCGGTAAGGAAGCCGAATGTTCGGTTAGGGTGTCATTCCCTGGGTTTTCTAATGGTCTGTCCGCATCTCTACCGAGAAATGCCAAACGCAAAGGCCCGTTTGCCTTTGGGTCTTGTGCCGATATGGGGTTTCCGGAGGCGACAGCAGAAATGTTTTTAGTAGAGCCGGCCCGCTGAGCCGTCACCTCTGGGCTATTCCTGTCTGTCCCTCTAGTGCCTGGCGTCTTGGTCCTTAGTCTCTGCTTTGGTAATGACGGAATCGGTAGATTGTTGTCTACGGGAATCCTGAGGAAAAGTGAATTATGAGCAAATGAAGTAGTTTCGGAAAGTCGTGAGAGTTCCTTCCTAGCCGCGTCCCACTCATCCCACTTCCTTTGGCGTGCCTGGGATGTACCAGCTGAATCGATGCTCTCAGTTGAAGCTGTCTCAATCGTATTCACCGACTCGTTCTCTCTTGTATGTGATAGATCGTTCTCCAGTTGATCAATCCGACGGCGGCGGCGGCGTAGTGGATTGTTGGCGGCGGGGCTCGGTGAGAAATCGTGAGCAATTTCAATGGGGAAGGCTTCTCGTCGACCGCTGTAACTTTCAGCCAAGGCAGCCGAATTGTGGTTTACTCGAGCAGTGTGAAGCTTTTTGGCATTTTCAAGGGCTGCTCGAGCAATGTTGAGGCGTCGGCGGCGTTCTTCAGCGAGAATAATGACCGAGCAAGACGTGGTTAGGAGAACACCACGGAGAGCGTTGACGGCGGCCCTGGATGGGGCGGGGCTAGGAGACGCCATCTTAGGCGGTCGTCATCTTGATTTGGGCCAGTTCTATCTCACTCCAAATTTGTGAGATTGTAGCTGTGTTGGTTAAGGCGCAATTCGTGATTTCGAGATGTCGTTCGTAGTTAATGGCGTGGTATGATTCGCAGATTGAACCCGTGAGATCTCAAAATGGAGACAGTACGTACTTGAAAGTTGGGGAGTTCTGACCAATGGGCTACCTTCGGCGACCGGCATGTTGTGTTCCGCCTGTCATCCTAGGTTAGGTAAGCACCTAATTCAATATCTCTGGCTAGAAGATGTACCAAGTGCTACTTTATCACTGCAAAGACTTTGGACTCTTTCCTACTGGGTATATACGGAGCGACTCTTTACAATAATTTCGAGAATACCATACCAAGACTTAGACCTTTAGTCTCAGGGTATTCCACCACTATTAGTTATTAATTACCCTATGGATACGTGAGTACCTTACCCAAGTAAATGCGGTACCTCGAATCCATCTTGTAAGCGCAAAAAGACTCGTCACTTCTGCCGTCCTTTAACAGTGAATATTGGCGATTCAGTTTGTTAGGATGTTCGGTAGGTAAGGCAGGGCGGCATTGATTGACCCTTCCGCCGGAAGCCGAAGCTTGCATGGTGATGTAGAAGGTCCGTTTCACAGATGATGTCGCTCAAGATTAGTATTTAATGCCATAATCATATATACTTGAATTTGCTAACAGCCGAATATCTTCTACTGCCAAGTCTGCCAGTGCTGCCAGTGTCAGTACTATTTGATGTAGATGTGCCAATCAGGAGTACCAATGCCCGTGTTAGTTTTCACCTCATTGACTGGCTGATTTATTTTCTTTTCGTCTCTTCGCCTTCACCTCTTATTTATTTTCCTCCTATAACCAGTCCTACATAACACCAAAAATCATGGCTCTGCCTACAGCACCTCCTCCCAAGAGCCCTCTAGCCCGGTACCGTTTGCTGTCACCCACTGCATCCCTATGGGTCTCTCCCATCTGCTTGGGCACCATGAATTTTGGAAACGCTTGGTGAGAGAGATTCATATTGAATACCTGCTCTTCATCCTGCTCTAACACCAAGGCAGGAAGAGCGTGATGGGCGAATGCGATCAGTCCATGGCGGAGTCCATCATGGACTTTTTCCACGAACAGGTATGATTCATCTGAACATCCGTGTATGATCCAACATTACACTAACGCCAAAGAAGGGAGGCAACTTCATAGATGTTGCAAACAACTACCAGTTTCAGGATTCAGAGAAATGGCTTGGTGAATGGATGAAGAAGCGCGGAAATCGCGATGAGATTGGTTAGTTGCACTTTCATCAGTCCTTTACTCTTCTCTATTATACTAATTCTCACTTGGAGTTCTTGCTACCAAGTACACCACCAACTTTCGCGCCGGTCCTGGCGCACCGAATATCATGGTCAACTTCATGGGGAATGGCTCGAAAAGCCTCAAGATTTCGGTCGAAAACAGCTTGCAGAATCTGCAGACCGATTACATTGATCTTGTATGTTTTCCCCTTGACTTATACCCCTCTGCTGACCAAGTCGCAGCTGTATGTTCACTGGTATGATAGCAACACCAGTGTCCCGGAGATGATGCAATCTCTCAACCAGCTCGTTCTTTCTGGAAAGGTGCTACATCTTGGTGTCAGTGATACTCCTGCTTGGATCGTCAGGTAAGATCGAATGGCCGCTGAAACTTGATCGGATACCTAACAGATTCAAAGCAAGGCGAACGAATATGCTCGTAATCATGGTCTTCGCCAATTCTCCGTCTACCAGGGTCGCTGGTCTGCAGCTTGCCGTGACTTCGAGCGAGAAATAATACCCATGTGTCAAGCTGAAGGCATGGCCATTGCCCCTTGGGGATCTCTCGGCGGCGGTAAATTCAAGACCGAGGAACAGCGACGTTCTCAGGAAGGACGCAAAGTGGAGGCCAGCGAGAAAGACGTAAAGACCAGTCAAGTGCTGGAGTTAATTGCTAACCGTAAGAACACCCTCCTCACCAGCGTTGCACTAGCATATGTCATGCACAAGACACCTTACGTCTTTCCAATCATTGGTGGTCGGAAGGTCGACTATCTGAAGGAAAACATCCACGCGCTCACCCTGAACCTCACTCAGGAAGACATCCAAGAGATCGACGGTTCCGTCGAGTTTGATTCAGGTTTCCCGCACGACTTTCTGTATCATGGAGCCAAGACTACTGGGGGTCCAGATGTGTGGCTCTTGCGGATGGGTGGCACGCTTGACCATGTCCAGCCGTCCCAGGTGAGTTTTGTGATGCAACACTCGAGAGTATCTGCTAATGAGCTATAGCCCATCTCGCCGGCTACGCGAGGGGAATAGAGTGTCCGCCTCAGAGCAAATTTTTGGCGCTGGTTGCCAACACGGCCTATGCCACAGTGGAAGGATCTCAGTTGGAGGGACAAGATCCGTTCCCTAGTGAATCCTTCATCCTACATTTGGTGAGGTTGTAGGCACCCCATATCCGGCATTGGAAAAGAAGCACATTAGAACCGAGTAGGGGGGCTATCTTGAACACAATTCAAGTAGAACCGATGCAAAGACTCGCAATGGGGTCTGTTTGCTGGCATAGCCGTCACTGTACCTCATTATCGAGCATGAATAGGTCCTTATAGGAAACAAGTCATATAGCTGAGTTTAGGTTATACTGCTTGCATTTTTAGAGAATGGTTAGAATATTGATTCCGATAAGTCAAATCAAGTAGTGCCGAGGTCGGGAATCAGACACAAGGCGAATGGGCACCTGCCTTGACTGTACAAAGGGGCACCTGCCACAGCTACTATGTCAACATCATGAGTCTAATGCGAATAAAACTACCTGGGTACTTACTAAAACACTTTGCTTTTACCACAACTTCAACTTTTTTTTCATCCGTCTACTGCTATAGAGGAATGCTTTTTTTTTTTTTTTGCTTTTTCCACATAGGCCAGCTCCAAAGCTCAAGCATCAACAAGTCATGATCAGCGAAAACAACGAAAGCAACGGTGTGCCAATTACCAAGACACTCGACTCGAGCCCGAACAACAGTCAGGTCCTCGACACGGCATGTTTTTTGAAACTTGAGGAAGACCTGGAGGCCAATGTCGTGGGATCAATCATAGATGAGTTCGCTTTTATCCGATTGTATTTCCCTCGACAGTAATCATCTGTTACAGCAACTCACTGACAAACTTCCACACAGTATTCCAGAAACACCGCCGCCTGATCGCTCAGCAGCTAGACAATCCAATAAAATCAATGATGAGGATTATTACTCCAGGAGATGGCAATTGCTGAGAGCGCGTCAAGTGAAAAGAAGGCGGATGGAGTCAATCCGCTCCGTTGAAGGTTCAGAAGACACCCCTGATCAGCGGCTACCGGGTATGTATTCATAATTACTACTGTGAGATCAAATGTTTACTATTCAACAGAAACTCCGTGTACACGGGAGAAGGAAGCCCTCCATCGTCGTCCATCGCAAAGAACGCCACCACAGACGCCAGAGTCTCCTGTAGTATCCAAACTGAGGCCTGTCCCTCCGGGGGCTCCCCGGCTTATCGAGAAGAAAGGGCGATATACCATTCGAAAGGGCGTCCGCATTCGAGACTACAGGCTCCCCGACCCTAATCCGTGGCTGTGTGCTCCACCGTCCAGTAGCCCTGTATATCAATGTCGCGATGGATTTGATGGAAACGAAGCATCACTTGGGTATCCTCAACCAATGATCCTTCGCTCAAAACAGAATGTTGTCCATGAACAAATAGCACCCGGACAGGAAAGACATCGAGTTTTAAGGAGTCCATCCCTTGGCACCCCTACCCACGCTCAAAAACACACCGAGGATGATCAGTCTTGAGCAAAAGGCTGCAAAGGGAGGACCATATATGATCCAAGTACTCACGATGTTTTTAATGCTGGTCCATGATAGGGTATCTTGATGCCACTTCCTTTAATCGAGAATACTACCTTACATTACAAACAATTGACATCTTGAAACCACCAGAACGCCGTTTGGTATGAGACCGCTTTCCAATACACGTTTCCGTCTATTTAGACCCCTTACCTTTGGCTTCGTTTTCTCCAAGCTCGCGGATGAGCACTGACGTCTGACCAGCACCATTATAATCTTCTTGGCCCGTCTCAAAGCCTGGGCAGACACCAACAGCGAGATACTTGCCATCGCTTGAGAAAGCAAGCGCCGCGACGCTGTTGGGGAACTTTTGATACTGTTTTAATCGTCGCTTTGCTTCGGCGTCCCAAAGAGCAGCAGTTCCGTCACCTCCTCCTGAGGCGAATGTTCCGTGAACGGGGTGGAAAGCCAGAGCATTCACCGGATAGACAATATCTCCGTCACCATCTGGTGCCGCTGAGCGGTGGCATTTGAAGGCGTACTTTCGAGCTTGCGACTCTGCCGTATCTTCGAACCACTCGACCGCAACTCGCCCTTCAATACTGCTAGTAGCATAGCCAGCATCATTTGGCATGCAAGACACCGCGCGTGTGAGATACCGCAAAGAGGATTCTCGCTGCTGCCATGGCTTAAGATCAGATGAGCCAGTTGCGAATAAGTCGACGATAGCCTGGAGATCATAGATATTGATGACACGGCCAGCCATAGCAACCACGATCTTGGTAGGACTGGCAGCCAGCGCATGAGGCTTGCCGGGAAGGGAGATTTTTATGGGAGTGCTTGAAGGATCACCGAGGTTATGGAGATTCAAGCTGCAGTCCCAGGATGCAGAGACCAGGACAGCTGATTATGTGTTAGCACGACTCAATGCGATGGGTATTTGGTGACTCACAATACTTGGGGCTGTATGCTATAGATCGCACTGGCGCAGCATGCTTGCTTAACATAGTCTTCTCGCCAGTCTCAAGGTCAATCCTAATAAATCTGGTCAGCTCCACTCTTCGACGCGCTCCAGTCCAGCATCACTGACCTGTTGACAACCCAGTCCATGCCAGCAGTGAAGGCTTCATTGTCGCTGGCCCCGAAACAAACGTCCAACACAGGCGCTCGATGCTCATATGTGTTGACGAGAGTCGCCTCACCCGCTCCGCCTGCGATATCATAACAGTACACCTTCTTGTCCCATGACGAAACGAGGAGCTTGGTTCCAGAAGACGGCGCAAATGCGATCGAGGACACCGCGTCGGCGGGAGCCGGTGAGAGTTCGTACTGAGTCGCTAGAGTCTGGTTAATATAAAATTGAGCTTGATTCTGAGCTACAGCCGCGCAGGACTTACCAGGAGCCATGGTTGAATACGCTCTTAACGACAAAGGTTGAAGTGAAGTTGTTTACCTTTGGTTCAGTCACGTGTAGGTGAGAGCTCCCATCATGGCAGTTTGTAAACAGCTGGCGATGTTTTGCCGGAATTTTCAGGTACCGCCTGCGAACGAGCCACACCCCGCCACAACCCCACCATCAACCAAGTTCAGTGTAAAATGTCAAAATTATGACTCTTCCCCTCTACATCCACCTTTAACGTGACGATTTACGACCTGACCACGAAGATAATCGACCAGATACGTGTCGACAGTATCACTAAGGGGATCCCGTTTTATACACAGATTTTCGGACATTTTCGAACCCCGACTTGCGTGCGTGCGACGGCACCTTATTCGAAACCCCCCACCTCATCTCCAGAACCCGACCAAAACCTCTCTGAACACTCGAAAACACCGCCAAGATGTCGTTAACAAACTGCCGTTTCTACGAGGAGAAGTACCCGGAGATCGATAGCTTCGTCATGGTCAATGTCAAGCAGGTCAGTTGCAGCCTGATCTGTCCGGAAACATCCTTCTGACCGATCCCAGATCGCCGAGATGGGTGCCTACGTTAAGCTTCTAGAGTATGACGATATCGACGGCATGATTCTGCTCTCTGAGCTTTCGCGACGACGTATCCGAAGTATTCAGAAGCTCATCCGAGTCGGTCGCAACGAGGTCGTCGTGGTGCTCCGTGTGGACAAAGAAAAGGGTCAGCATAATCACCAGGCTGAGTAATTTGGACGTGGATATTGACGCTCGGGCAGGTTACATTGATCTTTCGAAGCGACGAGTCTCCCCTGAGGATATTGTGAGATGCGAGGAGCGATACAACAAGAGCAAGATGGTTCACTCCATCATGCGACACGTTGCCGAGGAGACAAAGCTCCCAATCGAGCAACTCTACGAGAGCATCGCCTGGCCTTTGAACAAGCGATATGGCCATGCCATCGATGCTTTCAAGCTCTCCATCACGTCAGTCCATTGATGCTATGTATCAGAGTACATGTACTAATTTAAAATAGCAACCCCGAGGTTTGGAACGACATCACCTTCCCCAACGATGTTGTTAGCCAGGAACTCAAGAAATACATCAGCAAGCGACTCACTCCTCAGCCTACCAAGGTCCGAGCCGACATCGAGGTCTCCTGCTTCAGCTACGAAGGCATCGACGCCGTCAAGACTGCTCTGCGCACAGCCGAGGCCAACAACACCGAGGAGACTCAGGTCAAGGTCAAGCTTGTGTCTCCCCCGCTCTACGTTCTTACCAGCACATGCTTGGACAAGGCTGTCGGTATCACTCGCTTGGAAGAGGCTATTGTTGATATCCGAAAGAGCATCGAGAGTGCCGGTGGTCACTTGACAGTCAAGATGGAGCCCAAGGCCGTCACCGAGAGCGATGACGCCGAGCTGCAAGCGCTGATGGAGAAGCGTGAGCGTGAGAACGCCGAGGTCAGCGGTGATGAGAGCATGAGCGACAGCGACAACAACATCCCTGAGACCATCTAGGTCATGGCCAGACGAAGACTCTCCGGGACGGGCTGAGTCGGCAAGACCGCTGGAGCCGTCCCAAAGTGACCTCTTGAGCGGGGTTGACGGACAAGGAAAAGGGTGTAATAGAGGGCATCCAGGAAACTGAAATGAGGCATGTATCCCGGATTGCAAAGGCATCACAAAAGTCCAGATTTTCATGTAGTTCTTCCGATAGCAGGAAGTGGCGTCTGTAACGGCGTTGTAACGAACAGTTCATTGGTTACTTGGGGACGATTGATTCGTAATGTGGTGAATGAATAAGTAGGAGATGCTTTCGCGAGAAACAAGTGAAATCTAGTAAAATAAGATTTTTTTTTTTTTTTAAATGAGTTGCTGAAGAGAGGTCAGGTTGTTTGTTTCCATGTCTGACCTGACTTGAGTATGAAGGGTTGGCGGAACTAGCCGAGAAAAGCTTAGGTAGACAGTCAGGTACGGAATTTCTATATTTACTTGGACTATGCAACTCTTGGAGCACAATCAGCGATACTCTACTCTCCGATATTATTTCAAAAGGGAATATTCGTCACTGCAGATACTAATTCTGAGCAGTTGAGAGTAGACTAGAGTATTCGCTATGACTCTCGACTCAGTATGGGCACGCCTGAGGGGTAACGGCCAACCTAGCCTGGCCAGGTCAACAGCATTGAGACTCTTTGGCTTCGCAACCTGGATCCCCGTTATTGCCATGTTCAACTTGCACGTTGCTGAACTGACATTTGTGGACGGCGCATCCATGTATCCGCTAATAAACGACGACAAAGACTCAACGCTGCGGCGGGACATGATCCTCAACTGGAAGTGGTCTCCCCAGGAGAATCTGGAAAGGGGCATGGTGGTGACATTACGGTAGGCCGCGATTCCAGGAATAGTAATCGACAAAGGGTTAACATGGAAGCTACAAAAGGAGCCCACTGCATCCCGAGACAATCGCAGTCAAGCGTGTGGTGGCTCTGGAGAACGACATTATCAAGACAAAGGCGCCGCATCCGCTTCCGACGGTGAGAGTGCCGCAGGGTCACGTTTGGGTCGAGGGCGATGGGCCGCCCGGGTCGAGTCTGGATAGCAACACATACGGGCCTGTGTCTAAGCAGCTGCTTACGGGTCGAGCAACGCATATTGTGTTTCCATTTCGCAAGTTTGGGGCGATTAACTGGCGGGAGCATCAAAGGCCGTTGTTGGAATGAGATATGGATGACCAAAGCGGATGGTTCAATTGAATGCACAAATAGATTTTTCCCCCAACTAAATCTTGAAAGCAAAATAAAATAAATATGTCAGAGTTGTTTATCTCGAGGTACCTAGACATGTCATCGCATTGATGACCTCAGTGACATGGCACAAAAGACAGGGAGGAAAAGATAAGATAACGGCCTTGAAAGAAATTCTTTCATGCGACTGACGTCCATTGACGACGTTGGTGCTGGGCGTTTTAGGCTGATCGGCCACTAGGAAGCCACTCAAAGTCCACTACACTACGCACTACGGCAAGCAGCCGCAATTCGGACAAGCCCAGGGCCAGGTCCAGCTCATCAAAAATCTCGACAATCTAAAATCGGCATCGCCCAGACTCTACCGTCTCTATCTTTGCGACCCTGCAACGCCCGTCCGCTCTCCTTTACGCGACATTACGATAGAGAGGACCCTTATAATTAAACCCCAGCTCTTTCTTCTTGGGATCTTCGTCTCTCTTTTCTTGCTTCCGGGCTGTTCCGCATCAGGCCGTGACCAGCTGCTCCTCGCTGAGTTGCGTGCCCTCCCCTCACATCAACGGCCGCTGGAACATGCCCTTGGGTCTTCAGCAACAAGAATCCGACCTCGTCTTCGCCCAATCGACGACGACGACGACGACGAACGACGGATCGGCGACTTCAGGGAGCGACTTTGCGCCCTCCCCCGAGCATCGTCATGCTGGTTGGACGGGTCGTCGCTCGGAAAGCAGTAGAAGCAGTGCGGGCGTCGCCAGTGAAAAGAACATGGTCGGTCAAGATGTCGAGGCCGAGGGGCGACCACCGTATCTTCATGTACGTTCTCACCACCAGAATTATACTTGATAGTGTTGAGGCGGCGCTGACGTGGGACCCCAATGCCAGGCCATGATTGCAGGTGGTTTTGGAGGCTCTACAGGCGATTTACTCATGCACTCTCTCGATACCGTAAAAACACGACAACAAGGCGATCCACATGTTCCTTCAAAATACACATCTCTAGGGCAGTCCTACTACACCATATGGAGGCAGGAGGGTATCAGACGGGGTCTCTACGGCGGCTGGGTTCCTGCGCTTGGAGGTTCGTTCCCAGGAACAGTCATGTTCTTTGGCACATATGAATGGAGCAAGCGATTTTTTATTGACCATGGCGTGCAACAACATATATCGTATCTAGCAGCAGGTAAAGATAGCCCTCCAAGCTTCGAGTCTTTTGCACATACTAACAGGCTTCAAAGGCTTCCTTGGAGATCTTGCCGCCTCTGTTGTCTACGTCCCTTCAGAAGTCCTCAAGACACGCCTCCAGCTGCAGGGCCGTTACAACAACCCTCATTTTGTCTCAGGCTACAACTATCGCGGCACCATCGATGCCGCCCGGACTATTGTGCGCGCCGAAGGCACTTCTGCCCTCTTCTACGGTTACAAGGCTACCCTCTACCGCGATCTGCCCTTCTCTGCTCTGCAGTTTATGTTCTGGGAGCAATTCACCACCTGGGCTCGCAAGTACAAGCAAAGCCGCGATATCGGCGCTTCTCTCGAGCTTCTTACTGGTGCCGCGGCTGGTGGTCTAGCCGGCGTCATTACCTGTCCACTCGACGTCGTCAAGACGCGGCTTCAGACTCAGGTCAATGCTCCTTCTGAACCCCGCGCCTCCAAAGACCACCATGCCACCTCCCAGGTCCGACATATTTCCACCTCCTCACCAAGCACGCACCGACCGCGACCCGGTGCTATCGCTCTCGACACCTCCTCCGTCTTCACAGGCCTGCGCGTCATCTACCGCACAGAAGGCATCGCAGGATGGTTCCGCGGCGTCGGACCCCGTGGCGTGTGGACTTTTATCCAGAGCGGCTGCATGCTGTTCTTGTACCAACGAATCCTTCGACAGCTCGAGGTTTTGATGCCCAACGAGCTCAAAGAAATGTAGACATCCCCTCACATACAAACATACACCTTATTCTTACACTTGTCGTTATCTTACTTGCTACATGATTTTTAAAAACATTTATTCACGCCCGGTCAAAACAAAAAAGGCTTTCTCCCCGTTTCACCACCCTTGTATCACGTAAATAGAGAAGCGGGCCCTATGAGATGAATTGCGATGGCCATATATGTACAGATAGAAAGAGACGTTTAGGTCTGTGGGCGGCCGTCATTGTAGGGCGTTGGGAACTAGAAGGGATTGACTGATGATATATATCGGTGTACGGCCATAGAGATAGAGCATGAAGAATAGTCTCATGTATGACGTTGCAAAGATTAAACGACACTTTATCTGATTATGATTATCTTGAGGGGGGATATTCCACCGGTGTAGAGCAATAGTTCTCTTGCAAAACTGGAATTAAACTGTATTATATGGTGGTTAAAGTAGGGGGTATGGACAACGCTAAATGCTAAACTCAGGGGTATAAGACAGAACTTGTTCAAAGCAAATACAGCAGCGGCCATTAGCAACAGGCATCGGTCTTGTCTCCCTTGATCTCATTGCAATCATCTTCGTCGTTGAGATTCTTCCAAAATCATAAAAATCATGCATCGGGATCACTCTCCTCCAAGCAAGGCAGCTCCTCAAAGTCGCTCGCACGGCAACGTGTTTCATCGCGAGCAAGACACACCGCAATCGCGATGGTTAGGGCATTCCAGACGCCCTGATGCTCGTCCTTGAAATCGACCTGGACCTGAAAGCTGACGTATGCGCTGGGACCTTTGGACGAGTCGGTTGTTAAGACGAGAACTGAGCTGTTGAGAATGAATAGGCCGTATACCACGGGAGGATGACGGCGGTAGGTGTGCTTGGTAGGTGTTTGGGGTTCTTTGGGTGAAGATGGCGATGGTGAGGAACGTGGAGGAGATGATGCCCGTGAAATCACTGTGGTTTTGTGAAAATACGTGGTTGATTTACTGGGGCCATCCCGCCCAGGCTCCATCTTGACGGCAACATCATGGTTTGTTGCTAAAGTTAACTCTTCAACACGGGCATGCGAGCTACGCCGGCTTCTAGCAGGTGTTGGCCACCTCGAGATAGCTGGTGACCCGTCATCTGGCTCGACCTTTATCATGGGAGACTTGAAGATGCTGGGCTTGAGTACATTCCAGAACTGAGGGTCTCTATCCTCTCGAAGAAACTCTCGCTGGAGTTTTGCGAGTGATCTCATGCGGTTCTGGATATACTCTGTGATTTCATCTTCGGGCATTGCCGTGTTAACAACTTCGGTTATGATGTTGGGTACGACGCGGAGATGCAGATAGTCGCCGTCCTGCGCCGCCCAGTTCAAATACTTGTCTAGCTCTCGCTTGATGAGTTGTGAGACTTTACTTCGAAGACCGCTTTGAATCGTGGCTCTGGTCTTTGCAGTAAGGTCTATGAGGCGAGTGAGCGCCATGGTAGCTGGAAACAGTCAGCGCCGTGTGCTAAAGATATTTAGAGTGAACAGACCTCGAAAGTTCTTTGAATGCGCATAGATAATGGGAGGGAAATCCTCTGAAGTCTGGAAGACTATATCTGAGATAGGTACTCCCCTCAGGTCGATATCCCATGTTGTTGGGAGCATAGGCAGATCCTGTCGCATGTATAGGATCTCAAAGAGGCGTTCCTCAGCGGGAGCCCAGCTACTGGCGCCGGGATACCGTTCCTTTTCGTGGTTCATTTCTTCTTCCATATTAGCAAAGTAGGAACTTTCTCCTTCATTTGAGAAAAAACTAGGTTGAGCATCTCGACTGGAGCTCGGGGACCTCGACGTTTTGTGAGTGTCTTGATCGTCGTCGATTCCATCGTATTGGGAGAGCCGAGTCGTCGAGCTCAAAGGACTCTTTGTATTATTAGCTTGTTCTTGCATTGTTGGCGATTTGGTAGCATTAGGACGTTGTTGAAGTATCCTTGCTTTGTATGTGTTTTTTTTTAGGTTGGTGATGAGAAAGAAAGGCGAACGTTCTTTGTGTCGCGGAAAGGAAGTTGTTGTGCACAGCGAGTAAGTGTTAGACAGTAGAGTTAAAGCGATGTCTCTTGCTTGTAAAGCGGCAACGTTGACTTGCCTGAATTTATTTTTAGGAGAAATAGGCTGGCTAAAAATCTAGCATTAGAATTTGAAGATAATAAAGATTTTTTTTATTCATTTTATCATAGAACTTGGCAGTGTTTGCGTTGAAGTTTACCATCTAACACTGATACTCAGGGTGTGCACCTATCATATCGCTACTCTCTGCACCCCCTCCCCGGAAGTTCACTTTCGCCGTCGAGGCCAATCAGATTCCATTTGTCGAATTTCTTCACATCCCATATCAACCGTAGTGATAATTTCAAAGTGCGCAACGACGACGATGGCTGAGGTAGCAAAGACGGTAGCTCGCCAATTGCCCGGCTTCAAGCTGGGTCAGAAGCAGGTTTTTCTGTGAGTCCTCTCCCTTACTTGTCTTTGATGCCAATCTCTAACCCCCTCTTCATAGGCCCAACCATGTAATCACCTTTCTTCGAAAAGAGCATCTCCCACCGAACGAGGCCTGCTTCCAGGTCCCCATCCGATTCACAAAGTTCGATCTCCGAGACTACCTCTGGAATCTTTACGATGTCGAGGTCACAAAGGTCCGGTCGTACGTCAAGCAGCAACCCCTCACCCAGCGCAACACGCACTCGCGCTCGTGGTATCGCCCGCAACCTCTAAAGATCATGACTGTCGAACTGGCCAAGCCCTTCCAGTGGCCCGAGCTACCTGAGGACCAGACACCCTGGAGCAACCAGCTATGGAAGATGCGTGAGGATCTCATGGAGAAGCGCAACGAGGAGCACATCCAGCGACAGCGATTCAAGATTCCCCTCAAGAGCAAAGAGCCCATGTCCAAGGAAAGGAAGGAGCTGTCCAATCTAGCCAAGAAGCTGATGTCGGGCGAGGAGAAGTGGACCAACGATGTAGTTCTGGACCCCAAATGGGACAAGATCCTAGCCGACGAGAAGAAGGCTGCAAACACAGCCTAGAAGAGCATATGGCAAAAGCACTTTACGACTTGAAGCTTGAAGATTGTGGGACATTGTTAATGAAAGAGATGGCGTTTGCACGAGGAGCCACGCGGAACAGGAACCTCTGTAGGATAAGCGGGCATCATAAATGTACATTATTGTAACTAGTCTTGGATGGGCAATGCATGATGGCGGGTTAAGACTATGAGCGCGAATATAGACGCTGAAAACTCGTGTTCTGACATGCTACTCTATATCACTCCAGTGTTCAGGCTGCTGGAAGCGAAAGACCTCGTCTCCCCAACTCCACCACCCAGCAGTCAAGTTGCGAGCAAAGATCTCGAGCCCGACACATTCCTTTCCAAGGACATTTTGGAAAAGACCTCGAAGGTTGGGCTTTCGCGAGTGCACGTCAGGAACTGCCACCATGACCTTCGGCTTGAGGGAATCCAGCCTCTTGCTGCCGATTCGCTTCGCTATTATAAGCTTCTCCCATGGCTTCCTCCATGTAGACCCAATGTCATAAAGCGGCTCACCCGATGTGGCCACCTTGAGCCAAGTCCATTCAGTCACGAGCTCGAGGCCCCAAACGGCGAACAGCCCTGCAGAAGATGTCAGGAAGTCTTGGATACTGGGCTTGTTAGTAATCCAGACGGCGACGAGTCCGTCAGGTTCAAGATGAGAAGCCAGGGGAATATGTAGCAAGAGATTGCGCATCTCATCGAGATTAGACACAGTGGCATACTTGTCTGTCTTTCTCCTTGCAGACCGGTTAGGCCATGGTGGATCCAACACCACAATGCCAAACTGCGGTGCTGATAAGTGAAAGGAATCACGCAGAGCCTCAACAGAGCCATGCAGAGGCTCGGCTTTATCCGGGACCAAAGGCGGCAAAGCGGATACCAACGGTGGTTGCGGCCGAACAAGACGGTCCAGGTGGAAGGGCCCCGAGTATGAATAAGAGTTGGCCAGATCCTGCAGCGCACTGCTGACAGTAGCAGTAGTCATGAGCTCAGCCAACTGCGCGCGTGGGGATGCCAATGCAGATGCCGAATGATCGCCCCCTCCATGCCGGGGCTCCGGGGTTGGATACGGAGCTGCGGGAGGATCTGCGGAGACGATGCGGCGGCGGGGGATCTGAGATGGGAGGGCCTGGCTCTCTTCCAGGGACGTGGGGATGTCTAGAATGATGAGGCTCTTGTCTGGGCTCTCAAAGAGGACGGACGAGGGTCGATGACCGTCCATGGTTCTCAGATCTGAGTTCCGGATGACAATTCTTCGTCTTGGTTGGTCAGTCGTTGAAGAAGAGAGATTCGCGGCGAAAATCGGCAAGCCTCGGCTCGGTTATTGATCACCGGAACGGAACCGTTGTGCTTGTGAATCAGAAGTTTCCAGTGGATTTCCAGCACCTTTGTCCACTGAAACCACTGCTATTGAATCCCTGGAAGGTCAAGGGGTCTGGACCCGGGCTGCCTTGTAAAAGAAACGTGTGGGGGAAGCCTGCTGTCGGTTTAATGACGTCCAAGCCGCCGCTGGCAGCCGGGGAAAATCTACCGCCGCTCATATCCAAAATCCTCCCATAGCCGAACTTGGTCCCCTCCGCATAATAACCTCTTTTTTCTTCTTTCCCAAATCCCGATACCCAAAACATCTGTCGCGTTGGCTTCGAATATCGATCCGCCGCGGAATGTCGTTTCCGTAGGCCCCGAATCCTTCCACCAAAGTCAGCCACGTGCTGTTGCGAATCTTGAGACAATGTCCTCCGCCGACGCGGCTCATATCGAGGATGCCTCCATCGCCGACGTTGCGCGAAACGTAGATATACAAGGCCAGACCTCTTCTCAGACCGTCAGCAAGCCGCAAAATGAGGCCCAGGTGCACTCTTCAACCCATGAGACGGCAGCAGCCAAGTCCAACCTGCAGAGTCTCGACTATATCTGGAGATCTGGAGTTGCTGGTGGTATAGCCGGTTGCGCTGTAAGTGATGGGACTGCTCTGATAAACACCCTGTGCGCCATGTGCTGACCGCTTCATCTAGGGCAAAACTGTTGTTGCACCGCTTGACCGAGTCAAGATTCTGTTCCAGGCCAGCAATCCTCGATTCGCAAAGTATACAGGTTCTTGGTTCGGCGTCGCAACCGCCATGAAGGACATTCACCACTACGAAGGTGTCACAGGGCTCTACCGCGGACACTCTGCGACTCTCTTGCGAATCTTCCCCTACGCTGGTATCAAGTTCCTCGCATACGAACAAATCCGAGCCATTATCATTCCAAATAAATCACACGAGACACCAATGAGGAGACTGCTCAGTGGAAGCTTGGCGGGTGTTACGTCCGTCTTCTTTACATACCCCCTAGAGGTTATTCGTGTGCGACTGGCTTTCGAAACTAAGCGCGAAGGTCATTCTTCTTTGTCATCGATATGTCGTCAGATCTACAACGAGCAGCCCGTGCAAAAATCCGCTGCTGCTAGGCTACCCAGCGCTCCAGCACCTGTATCAGCCGCTGCGGAAGCGACAGCATCCACAGTCGAAGCCATCGCTCCCCGGACAGGACTCATCAACTTCTACCGTGGTTTCGCCCCTACTGTCATGGGCATGCTCCCCTACGCGGGCATGTCCTTTTTGACCCACGACACTGTCGGTGACATTTTGCGTTCGCCATCTCTGGCAAAACACACAACGTTACCAAAGAAAGCGAACCACCCTGAAGGAAAACCGGCCCCCCTGAAATCGTGGGCCGAGCTTACAGCTGGTGGTATCGCAGGCTTGATCTCCCAGACAGCATCATACCCTCTTGAGGTGATCCGACGGCGGATGCAAGTTGGCGGAGCAGTTGGTGACGGCCGCCGACTTCGAATAGGAGAGACTGCCGGCATGATCTTCCGGGAGAGAGGCTTCCCCGGCTTCTTCGTCGGCCTAACCATTGGATACGTCAAGGTGTTTCCCATGGCTGCGGTCGCTTTCTTTACGTATGAGCGTATGAAGCTCGTCTTTGGCATATAGATGCGTTTGAGCACTACGTATCCATCGGGAGGTTAGGACTTGACTGGCGTTGACGGCGTATTTGCACGGAGTGGCAGCGGAATTGCATCTTTTGGAACTGGTCTCGGACGAAATGGAATAAGGAGTGCGGTTAGATGTACATATAGCAAGGGTACTATACAGTGGCTATACCAATACGACTTTGATGTGTGAATACCAAGCACCCCATCTCCAGTCAATACTCAAGACATTGAAAGCATTCACTCCTTTCGTCGTGAGCGTCAGTACAGCCAGCTATGGATGACAAGATGCTTTTGCCACACGCTACAAGGCGACGGAACAGCTCGGAGGATACTGTATATGCCCCTGTGAGAAGCACCTAAAGTCCGTCTGATTTATTATTTTTAGTTTTTTCAAAATGACCAATTTGCATTCAATGCCCCCTAAAAACCACTTATATTCCACAAATTTATCATCGCCTTTGACTACTTTTGGAAGGGGGCTTATACATTCGGGCGACGGCTTCTAGAATCTGGGTTAGTCGATGGCAAGTATACGATACTTGTGAGTGAATTGGACGTGGGGGTAACGCAAATCATCCGACCATAGCTAGCTGCTTCTGTAGCAAGATAAGTAGTCTTGAGGCTTGGGGAAATTGATCCATGTCTGGCGGTTATAGATGGATGGAGAGTAAGAGACTACATCCTGATGGGTACCCAAGAGCTCCAATTTGGGCATCTGTACGCAAACCAGCCATGGGAGTGTATATATATGTGATTTCTAAACCTGTCCTCCCACGGTACATATCACTAGTGCTGCAGAATATCAGATGATGCACCTCGTATGCAAGATACCTTCGGCACGTCGAGGATCCCGCGTGGTGCTGTGCTTGCCACGGCAGTTGAAACAGAGTTGAATCTAGCCAACACAGAACTCTTCATACCAATCAAAGAAGCCATACGCAACATCATCATCGCCCCATAGCCCACACACACCAATATGAACTGCTCACAAAGCGTCTTTGGCCAATCGAGTTGTAAGAGACCTACCCTAGGGCTGAGGCTGAAACGGTCACGGCATATCAACACCAACGCGCCAACATGATGAAAAGTGCAGTCGATAAAAATAACACAGCCAATGAGATTTCCAGTTGGACCTGTCCCCATGCATTTGTAGGCAGGGAACGTGGTTCAGCAGGAGTTATGAGAGTTGAAGGTGAGTATATAGACCCCTGATTGGTCACGTACGAGTTGAACCAATGAACGCGCAGGGTTGAGACAGCCAAGTTGGATTGGAAGCTTGCCGAAATTCCCAACAGCCTCAGCCTTTCTTTGATCTTCATCTTACAACGTCCAAACAGCAAAGCTGCACCGCCAACAGAACACGCCAACTTCATAACTGATAATCACTTGAGCCCATGACTTCTGAATTGCTGATACTACCCAATCGCCCATAGACCTTTCAGCTGCGCCTCCCGTTCCAGCGCGACCGCCTTCATCATGGCATCCGCTGCCGACCTCGACGGCCTTGTCCTTCTTCGCCAGTCCATCTCTTCCGGCGCGCCCTTCGTCCCCAGCGCATCAGCTGATGCATCCGCCTCCGAAGTGCCTCTATCAGAGGCTACGCATCTGCGCTTCCCCAACCAAGATGTTGCCGTTGCCATCGACAACCCGACGCGCTTCATGTCGCACGACAAGCCCGTCGACCTGCGCAGTATCTATTTCGCCTGGCTAAACCGCGAGGTTGCGATTCCTGAATACAATGCCTCGGCCACGAAGCTTAACGATGAGCTGGCTGCTGCAGGCGGCTCGGGCAAGGTCCAGAACTTGGGTTTCATTGAGCGCTTGGATTTGATTACCTGGCTCGAGGGCGCCAGCGAGGAGAGCGAGTATATCAAGCCTCTGGCTAGCGACAAAGATGCTGCGGCTTCTGGCGTGACAGCAGCCACCAAGACTGGTGCCGTGTCATCGGCCGCACAGGCGCGATCAGGCCGTGGTACTACGGACCCGAGATTGGCGGGTATCTACAACAGCGAGCGGCGGATGGGCGATCGCAACACGGTCTTGAGAGGTATCAAGCCCACGGTATGTCTTTTATACTCCTAAACAGTAGTCCCAGAGCCCGAACTGACCTTTACAGGACTTTTCTCATGTGCGCAAACTTGCTGCGCCCTTCATCCAGAAGAAATCCCAGTCCAGCTCCTCCAGCATTCCTACCAGCCAAGCTCTCGCACTCAACCAAAAGGCTCCCTCGAGGCGACCAGACCCCATTATTCTCCTATCTCCCTCGGCATCTTCTTTGCTTCGCCTCTCCAATGCGCGGTCGTTCCTCGAGGACGGCAAATTCGTCCCTGCTGACGCGGGCGGTTCCTCAGCTACCATGCTCCATGTGCAGCGCACCATCCCTTCTGTCGACCCCAACCGGCCTATGCGCTTCATTCTTGTCGAAGGTTCGGAAGCGTTCAAGCCTGAGTACTGGAACCGCGTCGTGGCAGTCCTCACCACAGGACAGACCTGGCAGTTCAAGAACTACAAGTGGAGCGACCCCAACGAGCTCTTCAAGCACACTCTTGGTATCTACGTTGGCTGGCGAGGTGAGGCGGCTCCGGATAATATCCGTAGTTGGGGCCATCGCGTTCTGTCTACCGGCATTGACCGATGGCGTGGAGAGGGTCATGATGCCTCACGCTTTCGTGACAAGGAAATCGTGGAACAGATCTGGCGGGGTATTGAGGAGAACATGCGGTACAGGGGCTGGAGGAAGGACAGAGCACCTTCTTCTATATAGTTGCTGGGCTCACGATATTGTACATTGAGAAGCTTCATATACAAGGGATATCATGAAAGGGGACGTGGGGGAGGACCTGCGAACATCCCCCCCATCTGTATACAACTACATAAAACACGCCTGCGAGGTGGCAAGGCCTGGGGGATTAAAAGCGACGGCGTTTGAACGGGTTTCGCTATGCGGATACATTTATCCAGTCTGGCTGTACGATGCGCCAAGAGGTTTGAGATGTGAAAAGGATCTACATCTCAAGCCAATAATACATGATATTTGCAAATGCTGTTATCACAGTAGCAGTCAACACGTTGATGATTTCATTCTGAAGTCAGGTAGTTGGACACTCCATTCCAGGGGCCAGACGTTGCAATAGCACGTGTTTGGTTCAACACCATGACTCCGGCTCCGCGGAGCACCGATGGTATGGTCCTGGAAACAATACCGCCTCGATGGCACACCAGCAGCTAGCTAGTCTACCATGTGACTGGATATCCCATGTTTCGAAACATGCACGATTGCACTGAGACATGTACTGCACTCAACCAACCAACACATGTTTCCACGCACGTCGTCAACTCGAGACTGGGCCATAGCTTGTTCGCTCACCGTCGAGCCCGCACAAACATCCACGCCAAGTCGAGCTATCTTCTTGGAGACAAGCGGCTACTGTATGGCTAACCTGCAGCTGACATGGACTGGCCCGTCGGATGAGTGGAAGCGTGTTTTGGCTGACAGCGCTTGGTCTGTGTCAGGTAGATGGGCTGTATGCAGGCTGAGGTTAGGCCCGTCGTTGATCTGCGTCACACCCCATGGCAATCTCTTGGCCTTTGATACTGAGATCATGGTAAGCTTTGGGCAACTTTGGACGTTGTTTGTACGCAGCTGCATGAGTTATCGAAGCTGAGGCTGAGGCTGAGGCTGAGGCTGAGTCTGGGGAGCCAGGCTGGGAGATGAACATGACCCAATTCGAATTCTTTGCCTCAAGTTGGTTACCAGGTGATGAATACGACGAATAAAAAGCTGATTGTTCACTAGAGTGGCACACGACCAATATTACCTCCAAGACATGTGTAAGAGCCCTTGTCTTCCTTCACAAATAGCTAAGCTCCGACGATCCCAGGATAATAGGCTAGAGTGTGCAATCAATAACTTTTGCTTGTTTCCAAATTTGTAAGCTGCTTTATTGTACTACGAATTCAGAGAGGCTGCTAATGCAGGCCATGGTCTATGTGCTAGCTCGCCGCTCGTGCCATGTCCACTTGGTATCCTTTGGTACATGTGAAACGTAAGTGAATGGCACGATGGATTCCCGCGGTGGAGAGCATCGCGAGCACGGATTTCAGCTCAAATGGATCATATACATATATATGTAGTCGAGCCAGGTCTAGGGTTCGGGGTTCGCCGCGTCAAACGATTTTGAGTCAGTGTCGAGATGATGGTACGATGTCAAATAGAATTCTGGTCCGCTTCTAGTGCCGTTCCACATGATATCAGGGTATAAAAAAGCCAACGCTTGGGGGCATGCAATTGCTAGTAATTTAGCTGGCGATCGTACAAGACCGTTGACTTTGCATACACGTCAGAATACTTGGCCAGTTTTGTAGGGCTGGAGATGGGCATGAACTAGAAGCGCATGGACGTACGAATCAGGTTACGCGGCACGTGGGCATGGACCGTTCTTCGGGTGACTGCATGGGCCGTGATTCCGAACCAAAAGCTTCCAAGTACATGGTAAACTTCCAGCAGCTGGTATCAGACCTTTTGTATATATATGAATGTTGGTGGTTGAAGAGAACGAATGCTTTGCAGCATATTGTGGATATCGTCATCCCGGATATGGTTAGACGGATCTGTTCAGTGATCGTTCTGCCTCGTGGGTTTTCTGGCACATGGCACATCGAAGCACATGGCAAAGTACTTTGTACCCTCGCGCTCGCGTGGCAGAACAGGGACTTGAAGCAGATTGATAGCTATTGTTGTGTAAACCCTGCAAACTTGCTTCTTCTTCTTCTTCTTCTTTTTTGCCAGACTGTCGGGTCAGATGTCCACACGAGTCTCATGGCCCAAACAAAGAGTATGAGCATCTCATTAGCCTGAACCGGATACTTGCTAACGATTCCTTACTATGCAGGTTAGGCAGTCTTGCTGGCCTTGCATTTGAGCCTGATGGCGAATATTTCCTTGATATCCAGGCCTTTCCGAGTGGGAGCTGCAGCTGAACGGGCGTCGGATTACTGTTTTAAGCTTCTGAATAGCAATGACAAGGAACAGGCCTGCTGATCCGCCACTACATCCGAGGTGATCAGGTACATAACTACCTGCCTAGGTCGTCAGGTAAATACTGCACCTATCGTTCCAACTTGGAACCGCATGCACGCAGTTGCCCCAACGATGAAGATTGAATCAGCTCGTCTCAGCTGAGGCTAACCAACTACAAGCTGCTCTCAGCCTTTGAAGAGAGCTATCCATGGGTGGACCGTAAGGGTCCCGACGTGGCACAAGTGGATGCATGTACCGTACACAAGAATCGGCGGTCACATCCATTTAGGTCATAGCTATAGTGCTATAGTAACATCGCATCGGTCTGCCTTGGCTTTTTGATAGACTTTTGAACTGCCGTGACATTTTCTCCGGGATCGTTGGATTGGGTTGGTTTGAGTCTAGGTGCGTCTGGTCAAAACCTTTGACCTGTTTGGTAGGTCGCAGTCGGCTATGCAGGGAAAAGGCTGTCTAAGCGACTCCACTGCTGTTGGTCGCAAACGCGTGGCTTCTGTTAAACCCACGTGGCGGATCCCGTCATTGGAGGGAGCGAGAGACTGGCTGGGTCGGGTTTTTTGCCAAGGTACTAACCTCACACCCTCTCTTTTTTTGCCTACATCCAACCAGCACCTAGAGTTTGGTACAGATTCCATAATCGTGCTGTGCTCAACCAGGAATTGTATGTATATATGTGTGTGTATGACTACATCATGCAAAGTCAATACCATACAATACATGCAGACCTCGGTCCAAGGTGCAAGTGTCGACACTCAAAACCCCAGTTACACGCAACCAAAACAGGGATCGGCAAGGGTGTAAAGAGTACCGTCATCCATGTACATAACTCTACCTTTGTTGCCGGAGGCATAGCAGCGACGCCAGCCATCAGATCATGTAGAAACTTGCAAGAGAGATGAGCTGTCTCAAAGACTTCGTATCTCAGCAAAAAGAACGGGGCCAGACCTTCGTATACGCAGCATGTCAGTTTTACGTGCAGCAGGCTCCCTGACAAGCTCACTCATGGAGCCACGTGGGAATGTCGACATGGTAGAAAATATGACTGCTCATCTTTCGCTACCCTGTTGCATCCTCTGTAAAGTACCCGTTATTAATGCTCTTACCGAGAAGCACCCAGTAATTACCCGTCTGGCGTAGCGCCCCGTTTGAAGAAACCGCAGATAGACTGATTTCGGCATGGATCTTGATCATTGGTATGTATGTATCCCAATGACGACTTTACCAGGTTCCAAACCCTCTGTTGCGGTGTAAGGATGAGCATGACTGATTCATGTACGAAAACTCCAAACCCGATTATTTCCATTCTGACAGCTGTCAGCCCGCGTGTAGTGAGTCTACCTCTTCTATTATAGGTCCCGCAAACCTATATCCCGTCCTGTGTATTGTTAGAAACTCCCGAAATGAAATCCTATCTTGCATCTTGGCGATAGCGCACAGACATCACCACGTTAGTGTGCTGCTGCTCGGGCCAGAGTTGTCAAGTAGCCGCGCATTAGCAACCGATGATAACATTTGGAATTGCACATGTACCTGGTTATGATGCAGCATAAGCACTATGGAATTACTGATACTAGACAGCTATTGCATGGCTACCCACAGATTGGTCTGTAGATAGGTGACGATAACAAATAGGCACGGTTAACGGTAACCGAGACCCTAGTCAATATCCCGTACCGGAGTTAAGTAAGCGAAACGTCAAGAATAACCGTTGTATGAATAGCATATAGCTAGCAGAGTAGTGGAGAACAAGCTGGTACGGAATAGTTTCTTTCACAAATTCTTGTATAGTCCAAGTCGGATATGCGGCTGTGAACTATCCAACCGTCTTGCCGCTCTCGCTCTCGCTGGCTCTCATGCCCGTTCCTTGTCAAGTCTCCCTTCTAGAACTCAATAGCTCAATCCCTTCACGTCCACGTCTACATTACGGGCTCAACATTACGGTGATTCCAGTTTCGTGGCTACGTTACGCTGCTGCAAGATCAGCTGATCTAACGGCGTGACCGTCCCTTCATTCTCCATCAGCACCAGTCGGACGGAATTTTGAGTCGAGCACAATCAATCGTTGGGCCAGTTACAAAAGTGTGTGAGCCCTGGTCCCTGCCACGGGAAAGCTTCCAGAAAGCTTCTAGAAAAGAAAATGCAGCACAGAGCACAGAGCACAGGGCACAGAGCACAATAGGCCACGCCGTCCGTGGTGAAATCGCAATTTCGCATCGACAAAGGGATCTGGCGCTCTTTTACGTCGAGCAGCCAGCCCAGTGCAACTCTACAAGGCCATGAGATGGGATGCGATGCGACTGGCTTATTCACCCGTTGAACTAGCAGTTTCTGAAAAGCTGCCACGTACGCCGCGGTCTATGATCATGCCGGCTGGCTAGCATACGCCAATTGACGCCGCTGAAACGAGCGAACCTTGGAAACCACGAGCTATGGTGACAGACCGTCGCAGACTACTGTACTGTACCGTAATCGACGCTGAGCGGCGCTCTAATTATACCAGTTTCTTACCTTCACATACACACACCAATCATTACAGAAGACAAGGGCCATCTATGGCGTTCCCCAACCACGATCTGCGGCCGCCGATTTTACCGAAAACAGACCTCTTTGCGATTGCTCCGAATGTTAAATCCGTGAGGTGCGAAGCTGAGAGTCAGAGAAGCGGGCCGACATGCATAACCATGACTACGCCGGCTTGTCAAGACGGACAGAGCAGGCAATCATATCAGACCATGTCCATGTATCAATGCCGGCCTGAACTCCAGTGGTTTCAAATACGTGTTTCAGCATCACGTTTCTCATTGTACCTGGCGGGACGGACAAGCACCAGTATCCCACGGTTGATTATTAGGGTTTACCAAAAAGCATGCACCAGACTCTGCCACTCTTTCGGAGATGATATGGGGATTTCATGCAGCCACAGGTATGATCATGGCCATGTACCAGCGTGGCGGAGGGCCAATGGTTCGTGGACCGGCTCTGGTGAGTTTGCAGACGATGTCAATGCTTCGGCTGCACGCTCCGATGCAATTTGGAAGCAGCCAAAGCAAAAAAAAACGCCGCGTGGGGCATAGTAAGGGGGTGGACACGTCCAGCTGCGCCATGGGTTACATACACTTGGGGGGGGGGGGCTTGATCGCATGGCAGCAACGTGATGCGGTGGATAGAGGCACTGAGCATGGCTACAGGGAAGTTTGCTGACCGAATGCAGCCTAGTGCCCTGGACGGAATCCCTGGAGCCACGAGCATTCAAGGGGCGGTTGAGAACTGATTGACTGACTGTGAGACATGCACACGCCCGCGGCTCAGCAGCCACTGTCTGTCTGGCTTACTTACCATGAGAGGGAAGATTACCCAGCCGCCCCAAATGGAATGGACAATGATGGAAATAACAAGGGAAACTACAGAGTACATACATAGGTGCAGTACGATATGTCCCCCTTTTCTTGCTGTTGGGAATCTTTCCATCTTTATTCGCTGACTTGCACACCTGGTCAGGGTCTATCTAGTTCATGCCCGTCTGTCCTCAAGACCGACCATACCTAGCTGGATAGACAGCCTTGGACGGACTTTATGTGTGTTTATGCAACAGCCCGGCCCTTTGTTTCCCACCAAAGGATACCTATACCTATACCTATACCTATGTATGTAATGATAACTATACGTTGGCTGGCAGGCAGGCAGAATACAGCGCCGTCCCGTTGAATACATTACGACATCCACTGAGGGAAACTGTACAGGGTTGCTGGAGGATCGCCCCAAGCTCTTCTGGGGCGAGTTGCAATGAGGCGTCGACCCAGGCGACACCCGACACCCGCCTCTTGTGGTTGCACAGGATACCCTCATGGGGGGCAATCCATCGGAGGAATCCGTTCGAATTGTTACAGCATGGAAAAACATCTTTCAGAAATGGTGATTGATTTCCTTTCAATCAAGTGGTGCCTCACTCGCTCCCGGTGCCGTCATGGGATGTCGTTGTGCACCATTCAACCACTAACGTTGGTCAAGTCGAGCTATGTATAATGCTTGGTTTGGTCAGCAGAGTTGCGGAGGTGTCATTGATGATTGCTACTAGCCTCCCGCATTGCGGGTTGCAGACCGCTTGCAGATCAGCAAGAAGATGCAGCAGGCAGGCATTGGGGCATCCTGCAACGCTCAAAACATTGACATGGATGGTTTCAGACTGTGAACTCTCAACGAGTCTCGTATAAGCACTTTAGCGCAGGGACTTTTATAAATGCACAACGGCAGTTCTGAAGAGCCCCAGCGTCAACACCAGTTAGTTATGTAAGTGCTAGAACCCGGTATGTATACACATGTACTAGATAGACTTCACGGATCCCAGCTTCTTGGCTGGCGGATCACCAGTATAATAAATAACCCCACGACTGTTGATTGCTTTGCACTATTATGGATCACAAAGAAAGTGCTCTGTTTGACGCGAAACCAGGCCGGCGGTTAGCATCGCAGGGCTTCTACGAGGACTGATCGTCGTTGTGGCTGACCCTAACTCATTGATCATGTCGACGGCCGTGGCACCGGTGCCCTGTTCGCTTTAACGCCGTCGTTTCCCCATCTTCTTGATAAGGGATTACTCACCACGCATGTGTGTCTATCTTTCTTGGCTTCCATGTTTCAACTGGAGTCAGTCGGCTGTACCAAAGGTGCGGTACCAGGAGCATTGATGGCGTTGGCCAGGTTCGAGCTACCGTTTGCTGCGAGTGGAGGTCACGAAGAAGCAGAAAGCTTTTCCCTTTCTTCAAGTCTCGGGTTACCTATGCTACCAGTCGATGAACTGCAATGAGAAGCTCTGACCTTTTCGTGTTACGCTGTGGTAGGTAGTCATGATGAGCTACCAACCTCAAACATTCATCCATATGGTATGGATGTCTAGGTCGGTCAGGCTGGCGACAGGCAATACATGTATAGATGTACATGTACATCGGTAAGGGTCCAGCGCGAAGATGCGCTGAAGTTGCCAGTGTTCAGGTCCCATGGCTCTCAGTTTACCTACACCTACCTACCTACCTAGGT
>JABFAK010000059.1:0-22220 GCA_013266265.1 Fusarium sp. NRRL 66182 | reverse complement strand
GGCAGAATAGGGAGGAGGTCTAGTCTGTTGACCATTTTCCCAGCCATGCTGAGGGTCGTGCCATCTACGTTGAACGATTTCTGAAGGAAACTCGTCGTCAAAATGGAAATTCTTGAACCAGTGCATCGAGTTGTTGGCAGCTGTCGCGTTGAGTTCTAGAGTCAAGGGGAAGCCTGTGCTCCTCCAAGAGCCCAGGACTCGAAGCAGCTCGTGGATTGCCTGACTCGTAGCAACCCCATCTTTTCTGTTTACATGTTCTGCTTTCTTGTTGCAATTGGAGCATGTATACTCGGGCAACGAGATATTCAGATAGATGTGTCTTACAAGCCCTCTTTGCAAGACGATTGCTCGTCCAAACTCGCTCAAGCATGATGATTTGAGCTTCAACTTGGACATGTTTCTGGCTCCAATCACACTTTGCCACTCTCTTGACACAGAGGCCAGAGAAGCCCAGCCCGGATGTTTCTGATGGACGATTGTGTTGAGGATCATGTGACGGATCTCTGCTGGTAGGGATGACCAGCCGAGGAACTGTGAGCTGTGAAGTCTCATTCTGTGCTGTAGGGCTTGCATCGTGGTGTTGGGTGTGCGTTGAAGTTGGAACATGAGGATATAGCATGCAGGAAAAGATAAAACTTGGTTGTCTTGGGAGAGCTCGTGGAGTTTTATAGCCAGATTCAACTCATTGACTGAATCCAATTTTCAAGTTTAAACTCGTCGGCCTGAGGAGTAGGTTTAGATTCGGTAGTACATGCCTTCCTGCATTGTCATGGGAAACAAGTAGCCATCGATTATATGAGGCGAGGTGAACTTTATGCATTCGAGGGTTAAACTCCCAAAGTCTCTGTTGTCTGTCAAGGTCAAAGTGTAGTGGTACAGCTCGAGCATGCCCTGGTTCGTTTCCAGGATAATATCATAAGCTCTAGTCTAAGTAACTGCTTCACTCATGCCATGTCTATCAGCTACCAAACAAAGAGTTATCTGTCCAAGTTCTGTGCGCATCTTGCAGGTAGCTCAACCAAACTCCTCACCAACTAGTATATAGAACTGACACTCCATACCACACAGCCCTGATCAAGCACCTCATGGTAAACTCCCTCGTAGAGATACTCTGCAGCTAGTCCCTGGCATTCAAAGCTGCTCAAGGTAGATTTGTACTTGTCACCCAGCTCAACGTCAGCCTCAAGTCTACATCCCTCACTATCACAAGTCCAGCCCACGCTAACGGACAGTCCATGTATGCCGCCAAGTTGATGTGTTTTTGTGACAAATTTCCACTCGCTAGTTGGGTTGGGAAGAGTGTGGGATCCATCATAAAAGTCGTTTATGGCGTCGTCGAGTTGATCCGGAGTATATGGCTCCGCCAACCTTCCAGTGGCGGATGGTGGACAGGTACCAGTCCATACGGACTCACTGGGGCTGAAGTTGTTGAAAAACGTTCAACGACAGTTGTTGAGGTGGTTTGGGTGAACATGTCAGTACTAGTTACTTCGTCGTCGGTGATATCTGGAAGACTAAAAGGTGCGTAACCCTGGAAGGAGTATGTTCCAACCACTTCAGTAGTGGCAGCAGCTCGTTACAACGGACATGTACCCCCAGTGAAAGATGTTGCTGTTGAAGCACTGACGCTGCACCCGGTATTGAAGCTGGTTGAGCCAGTGTTATACTATGAGCTTGGGCTTCGCCTGTAGTAGAAGTTGTCGAATTATATATCAGTATGATTCCAATAATGGCATTCACAGATCTGTTCAGCTCTTTTTCGAAACCAAATTTTTGTTTACCAGACATAGTAGAAGGAGCATGTAATAAGTTGGTGGATGAACGAGTTTCTGTTTGATTTCATCAACTCGTCTAGCGGCAAATACATGTTGGAGATGCTTTTTCTTGCCCTCTTAAGAATCTATAGATACCAAGGCTTGGAAACCTTGCGTTTGTCTGTGCTACGGATGCTTTTAGTACGGCCCGTTGACCCCTTGGCTCGGACTATCACTTATATACTAAACCTAATCCCAAACTCATACGCTCACCCTTGCACCACCTACATCTTTGCTATGTACCTCATAACTAACACACACACCGGCTTCGTTTTTACCTATTTTACATTTCCAGAATGAAATATCTTCTTGATAGAGGAGTCAGCATAAACTCACTTGCTTTTAGCCATCAACCAAAGTTCCAAAGCTGGAACCACAACACACCTCTGCATTGGGCAGTCAAGAGACATGGTGCCACGAGGGGGAAGAAGAACATGTTGGCCAGAATCAGATGGCTCTCAGACCGTGATGCGGATCCCGAGATAAAGGACTCTAGGGGCAAGACAGCTACCGAGCAGGCAAATCATCAAGATGTGATTGAAGTGATTCAAGGCAAAGCAGTATAGTCTGGCCTGTTAATAGATGTTTCTAAGGAGTATGTTAGATAGTGCTACTATACTAGTTGGTATAGAGAAGTTAATGTTAAGAATAGGAACTTGATATAGAATAGTAGTAAATGCTTTAATATTAATGTTTTCTCTTACCTATTTGAACAAGTATAACTAATATGAGGATCTTAATAACCACAAGTATATAAATATTCAAAACGTATATATTGTACCTTGATTTATTTCTATAGAAGAGCTTATTAGTTATTAAATTCAAACCTGGTCTTTGTTGTTATATATTCATTCACTACTCACAAATTCCACGATAAAGAAACACAACTCCTCGGTCACAAGCAAGATAGCAGACGCCCTTTCTTAGCTCTGCAAGAACTGTACCGAGATGTCTACGGATCTGTCTAACCTTGCCTTTTACCACTGTGATCTTCGTCCTGCGAGCCTCCTCGTTAAAACCTTGATAAGCACTCCAAGCATCATTGATTGGAAGCTTGCCAGCTATGTTGCCATCGAATGGGTCAGAACCAAGTTCCGCCTGTCAGCAAGAACGGATTTTACTTAACCATAGAGATGAGGATTCGAAGAAGGACTGGTCCCGTGGTGTAACGCTGCAGCTGGAAAAGATGGGCTATGATGATAGTGTGGATGCTTGGTGGCGGTTTCAGGACGCCTGGGTTACTCAGTCGTTTGGGTATTATACATAGACCTGGCGAGCCTGATGGAGTTGATACTAAATACAGGAATTCCGTGCAAGGCACCGTAGAGCTCGCTGTCACCGAGCGAGACAAATACCATCAGGTCATCAGCGAGCCCGCATCCATCGTAAGATTGATACACTTCCAATTTGATGAGGACATGGAAGAAGATCTCTCTGTACATGCTACTTTGGGTAGTTGGTACAAGTCTTTCATTTAATCATTATAGCAAGGAGAACTCAAGCTACTATAGTCAGCTTTACGAATAATATGAGTAAAATATACTTGAATAACTAATTGAAGTTGTCTAGGTTACTGTAGTTGATAGGGTCTCGAGTCTCAAGTCTCAAGTCGGTCCTATGTAACCCCGAACGCCTCTTTATCCTTTTCCTTGCTGGTTCAGCCCCCAGCCTGATCTTGGATTGATTGGACATAAAGCATTTGGTTTTTCTTTTTGTTTCAATAGCCAAGCCTCGTCAGGCTGATTGGTATAGTATGTATGTCTGCCTGCAACGTAAGAGTGAAACACAGCCTCCACGAACAACTCAATTTCCCAACCTCGCATTTCCCTTATTTTCGCATGCTCACACGCATCCTCTACTGTTCTTCCACAAGTCTTTATCAATCGGTTAGACTACGAGCCTCAATGGAAGCCGTGGGTGCGGCCTTATTCTCAGCGCCCCAACTATGAAAATCAATCAAAATGGTATAAACACGTACAACCTCTAACCCATCTTACTAACTTGGCCAGGGCCAGTCAGATTGATCACGTCCATGCCAAAGGTGGCCCAGATCCGTCAAGAACGAAAACGCAAGGTCATCGATGCTGGTGACGGGGAGATAACTGTCATGACAACAAAGCGGCGTTGCAAGTTTCTTCCACAATCTCGACAGCGGAAGAGAGTTTCTAGCCAAGCTAACCTTTAAATCCAAGAGCATGAAGAAAATGCTCAGCTTATCCGTGGACCAGGCACAGGGCCTGATGAGCAGTTTTACGAGCATATCACCACGCATAACTGTGTGCAATATCCTTCCCCTGGACTCTCTCGTCTTTGCCGTGGCAGACCACAGCACTCAGTCACTAACCCGCCAATGCTGAAATTCCTCATCAGTGAAGGTCTAGATACCAACGAGACTGTCACTGGAAGACTTGCAGACGGGTCTCCCCGCCCAAACGTATGAGAAGCTGTTTGAGATGTGGTGTAAGCGGATAGTGGCGAGGAAACAAACCGGATATATGCCATTAAAAGAGCCCACTTCCTCTTGTCAGGTGATTCCATACTATCTATCCAAGTGGAGGCCAGCCGGGAATAAGCTTGTTTTAACCTGACGGTCTAGAATTGTGGTAGAATCGTTTCGAGATCCTCCACTTTGACACTTTTCACAAGAGTTCACTTCCTACAACACCGACACCGACAGCTCGCTCCTCGCAGTTTGTCACAGCGACAGACTTATAACACAATGCCTCGTCGACGGCCTCCAAACAAGACCGGCCCTGTTCAGCGACGCACCCGATCAGGCTGTCAAACTTGTCGCTCCCGCAAAGTCAAGTGTGATGAAGCAAAGCCCGCTTGTCGGAACTGCGCCTCTCGCGGGCTGCCGTGCAATACGCAGGTTCAGTTGAAGTGGGAGGCCGAGTTTGTAGCCAGGGGTTTATCGTTTGGCAGAGAAGGTGTCTGGAGCAGAGACACGCCTGATGCCCGCCAGCAGAGACAACCTCAGACTCGTTGGCCGATTCCATTCGTCACACCAAATATCGAGCCCAGGCACTTCATCAATACCTACTATAGCGACTTTGACTTTGACTCGACTTATGAAAAGAGCCTAGAGGAAGAAACAATCCAGCCCAGAGAACAACTTGAGGCTTCCGCTCTTGTCCTTCAGTCCCGCTCACCGTCAAGCTTGATATCCTCGTTATCTCCCTTCCCTACCCTTGATACTTCAAACCTACGCCTCTTGGAATACTATCTCTTACGCCTATGTCCTCTCACAACACCATCATCACAGCTATCTTCGCCCTTTGCAAGCTTAATTGCGCCTCTCTTCACCCATGCCGGCCAAGACCTCCTCGTTCAGTCAGTCCTGGCATTTTCTGCCCGTCACCGAAGCATCACCGATCCGCGCTGGTCCCGATCAGCTATGAGAATCAAAGGCAACGTCCTGGCCGCGTTATTACAAAGGTTCCAATCTCCAGAAGTGAGTACAGACGTCATCTTGGATCCGCAAGTCCCTGCAGCCATGATGTTTCTGTGTCTCTACGAGATCTTGGATAATGGCGACCACCGCTGGGTTATTCACCTAAGGGCGAGTCAGGACTTTATGCGGAAACGACAGCAGATTCTACCCACAGCGAGTCGAGATTCGGGATTTGCGAGTCTTGCTGCTTTTGCAGAGCGATATTTTGCATTCCAAGATGTCATCAGCAGAACCGCTTGTGGAAACTCTCCAATATTTGGACTGGAATATTGGCAGAGACCTGGCCAGCCAGAGGAGCTTGATGCATGGATGGGATGCAGCCCGGCCATGGCATCTGTCATCTTCAGGATCACCGAACTTGCTAGAACACGCACCCGAGAAAACATGTCAAAAGCGGTTTTTGATCGACAAGTTGATGAGCTGGACAGAGATTTAACAGTGGTCAGCTCCAGCATCACAATCACTGAAGCTCTAGACGACTCCGTGAAGCGGAGCGTCGGCTTGAAGAAGATAGCAGTTCAACTATACTTTCACTGTCTTTTGCGCGATGCCGATCCAGCTACGTCCATAGTATCGCAGATGGTCATCAAGATCTTGCAATCCATCCAGGAACTCCTTCAGCTAGGCTGCTTTGCAGGACTCTTGTTCCCTCTCTTTGTCGCCGCCGTAGAACTGAATCCGCTCGACGATGAGAGCATATTCCACCACGGTGCACCAGGAACATACATATCCGGGAGACGGCTGGTTCTCGAGACTCTTGGTGCGATGGTGGGTTCGTCGTTGGCAAATACCGAGAGAACGAAAGCGGTCATTCTCAAGGTTTGGAGGATGAGGGACCTGAATACACAATCAAGTCATCCAGATCCGAAAACAGACTCAAACGATTGGAATACGTTTGTGAGCCCGTATACCCAAGACCTCAGCTTGGCTTAAAGGCTCATGCAAACGGGTTGGAGAATATGCTACGTGCTGCAAGTGTCGATGAGAGAGGCAAGGAATATCGAGTAGAGTGATACACTCGACTTACTACTTCTAGACCTATCCATGGGATAAGAATACAACATGATGGGATCAAGCCCAGCAAAGAAACAACCATTTTGGCTTCTTGACCCTTTCCAACATACACTTCTCAGTTTCTCCTCTCAGATATCCATTACCGCAGAAGAAACCCTGGGAAAACGGTATCAGCAGGATCAATGAAAAAGCTCATGCGTCCAACCAAATTGGCATCCCCCCTCACACGAGGTATACAAGCAGGAAAGCCATCAACAGGACTCTGCTCCTCAGAGACAACGTCGGCTTCAAATACGGTATCAATGATAGATCGATGGACAAGCTTTGACTTGCCAGTTGTCAGACGTCCCTCTGCCATTGGCCGTCTGGGAGGTGACCAGCGGGGAGCTTGTCGACGATGCGGAATGGCTCTCCGGCTGTATGCCAATCTTCTGTCCCGATCCAGTATGACATGGCGCCTGTGGTTGAGAATGAAGTAAATAGTTTTGTTTACCATCTTGATGGTCCATAAAGACTTTACTCTATCCGACTACATTGTCCCCGGGCCGGCACGTTCGGTCGGAAGCCCGTCCCGATGCGGGGCTCTTCCGTTCTCCGGCCCGGTGATGATGATTGGCAAGCCTCCGCGGTCAGAGCGACTTTGGGTATATCTATCTAGGTAATTCAAAGCATAGATCCGGTATTGATCATCTCGCGGGTTGGAATCTCGCCTGGAAGATCGGTTAGAGGCGGATAGACAACTCACAGGCAGGCAAACAGAAGAAAATCTCCCTCACGATACACCCGCTTTTGGATCGCACCTTGGTTTGGCAAAGACAAACAAGGTATGAGCCGATGGAAACACAGAGATCAAAGACATGTCAGATTGAGCCCTGCACCAGTACAAGGGCAGGAGAGACGTGACACGCGCTCAGAAGATGAGGGGATGCAGAAGGCCTAGACGTGCAACAGTCCGTCAATCCTCCGGCAGTTGACTTTGACTCATGACGGAGGTGAAGAAGGACATATATACAGAGTGACAGATCGTTCGGTGCGACTTACAGGGCAAATGCATTATTCAGTCTGTTGCTGATAGCCGTGCTCGATCTGGACTGTACGCAACGACGCGTGACACGCGATGCCACCTCTTAGAGCCTACTGGGTTATCCCTTTATTCCAAGGGCTCAACAATCGCCGTAAATCTGTCTCGAATACACATTGAAGACCCAGCAGGCGTTCAAACCGCTCCTCTATTTCTGTTTCCTCTTTTTTAGCGCGTTGAGGGAATGCAGGGAGAGTTGTCGCCGTGCTGTTTGAGCCTCCCTTGAGGTAGCGGCTAGCGTACTGGCATTGTGGCTGTCGATAATTCCAATCCCTCGCATATTAGCCTGCAATGCTCGAGGATAAGTGACTCCCCTTCAAAATTAAGAAGCTTGTTTTTTTTACCGACTTGGGCGTCGGATTCTTGGAGTCAGAACCCGGACGATCTTATACACAGCAAGGCATACAGAATCGAGGAAGCAACCAGCAAAAAAGCCAGAATAGATCAGTTTCTTACCCGGTTGAGAGATCTCACAGATCATAAACTGTAGACTGCCGTATTCATGTCAGCTGGTGGGTGTCTCATTCCTCCTCCCTTGACCGCCCCCTGCTCTCCCTTGACTTACAACTCCCCATACCCGGGAGAAGCCTCCTCGTAAATATGTTGTTGTTTGCCTTTCTACGCAAGTTCATTTCGGCATCTTGCACAGTCCTCAGCACGCGATGTATACCTAGCTCCGAATACTCGTATTCCAAGGTTTTCATTGTTATTACAAAGTTTGCATTTCAAAGTCATTAGTATCTTCAAGTCTATAGAGTGATGGCACAGCTGCAGCTAACTTGAACAATTCAAGCCAATATCAAAGGGCGCCTTTTCGCATCTTCATACCGTCCTATCCCGTCATGATACAGAAATCACCCCCCTTCTTAGATAGGTATCAACATCATGCAGCGGCATATAGCCAAACATGTCCTTAAAGTCTTTCAAGCAACGACTTCGTCTGCCCATATGTCCAGGCTTAGAGCTGATTCCATGCTTAGCAGCCTGATGATCCAGCTTGACGAGACCAAAGACCTGCAGCGGCCCCTCACACGTCAACATGCTCTGAACATAGTTGAGTGCAATATCCTCGCAGTTGAACTTGTCGTCGATGTAGTCGCGCACGCTTCTCATGAGCGGATCTTCCGAGTGATAATACTCCAGAAAAGACATGTGAGTAAACGTCAGGCCCGTGAGGACCATCTGGTACTTTGGAGCCTTGTTATTGCAGAGGTCGTAGACAGGGTCGCCGTTCTTGTCATAGTAGTAGCAGCGCGCAAAAGCGCCCGTGAGACGATGCATCCCGTGGCGTCGCCAGTGCTGGAAGACGAATTCGAGGTCGGTCGTGTTGTAGTTCCAGTCGTCGTCGGACAACAAGACACCTTGTGTCGCGTACTTGGGGTCGGGGAGAAGCTTTTGGTTGAGGCTGTTTTCCTCGGATCGACGGAATCGAACTGTCACGTTGAATTCGCTCACGTAGTCGACTGGAGGCTCAGTCTCGAGATCGTTCCATACGATGACGATTTCGTGAAGTGAGGGAATCTTGTTTTCTGTGAGATGCTGGAGGGTCTCATTCAGCTGCGCGGGGCGTTGATATGTCTGAAGAGCGATTCTATATATTGGTCAGTTGCGAGAACATCGTCTGTCCGGCTGAAGACTGAATGCACGTGAACTTGTCTTGGATCAAATGACTGGACTTCTCGACAGCTTCGTTCCATATATCCATGTCGGCAATCTCATCGCGACGACCACATTTGCTGCTCTGTTCTCTAAACGTGGACAGATCAGACACATTGGCGAACCCAGTCGCCTCGATGCCGTGGTCCAACAGGGAATAGTCGAGCCCATATGTATACGCGAGAATGATGCATGCGATAAAGCCGACGACGGAGACTACAAGCACCACCGTCTTCTTTGTGAGCTTCCGAGAGACATAGCTCAGGTCGGGTACTATCTTTGACTCTTGAAAGGGCATCGGCCTCATCTCCTCGTCCTCGCTGTTCGGCCTGGCCATTTTCTGGTGATATAAAGGAGCGGATCACCAGTGCTGCTGAACGTGTTCAAGACAAGGTTGTACTCTGTGCCAAGAAAAGAGTGTTGAAGGAAAAACGGATCGACAGAGCGAAGAGAGGAACAAGATGAAATAGCCAGAGCCAAAAGGAGAAAGATGACGGGGAGGGACAGGGCGACAGCAAGCGATCCTCGACCCTCTGGCCATTCTATGAACGTGGCTTGAAACAGGCTCGGCTCCTCCAAGACATGGTGCTGGGAGGAATTCGATCAAGCAAGGGAGGAATGCATCATAGCATGCTTGGTATGGATGTGCTGAGTCCAAAAGAGCTGACTGGCTCTGCTGAAAAGAATGAGTGAAACATGGCATTTCTTGCATTGCCTCTGGCCGCCCACCTTCAGGCAAGGGACAACTATTTATTGTCCGCTATAGAATCCAGGCATAGTTGCATGCGTCTCTCCCTTTGTCTGCGTTCGAAGGGCGTGTTCTAACAAGAGAGAGCGAAACATTATCGAGTTGCTGTTTGACCTGATTGGATCAGCATTGCCGCTATTTGTGAAACTGTGACTACTTGCTCCCTTGCCTGAGCTCGCGAGCAGGCTAACGTCTCGATGATGGGGGGGGTGAGGGATAGAAAAGTCTTTGTAGATCTGGATCAAACGTTTGGAGATTTGCCATGTTGGCATATCAAGGGCACCGCTGCTGTCTCTACTCTCTCTACGTCGTGGCCACTCCCGCAGACTCGACCTTCTCGGCGTTTTTTCTTGCTTGCATCCTTTTGAAATTCTGTTTTCAACTCTGTTCCATACCCACCAACTTTATGCATGCTGGAAACTCGAACGTCTTTCGTATTTTAGATTTTCCTTGCTTGCATCTTGCTCCTTTTGCATACGCCAACTGTCTCTCTTTCTTTCTTTACATTATCTCACCCTCTTTTCTGTCTTGTCATTTGATTCCTGGCCTTCTTTATCGTTGCTCTTTTTGCTATACAACATGTCGGAACCTATACAACTGCCCATGGCGGCCTATTCACAGCTTCCCTCGGTCGAGTCGGCCTCCGAGCCAGAACCAGATCTACCTCCTCAACCCGAGCCATCATCTTCGTTGCGGATAGGCTTGTATATGGTGTATGAACTTGTCCCCAGAAGTAAACAATGAAACGAGATTGGCTACTGATCAGGCTCCCTAGGGCATGGATTGCCTCTTCAAACCTGACGATTCTATTCAACAAGTGGCTGATTGATACCGCCGGATTCAGTAAGTCTGACAGACACCTCCTATGGGACACGATGGGCTGACAGCATGGTAGAATATCGTATGTGCACCGAAGCTCAAGAGCATCGAGAATCATGCTAATATCAGTGCCCAAGCTATTCTACTAATAACATGGCATCTCATCTTTGCCTCGGTTGTCACCCAGATCCTCGCCCACACGACAGCGTATCTCGACAGCCGCCATCAACTCCCCAACACGTGGCGTTTCTATCTCACGACGATCCTTCCCATCGGCATCGTCTCTTCTGGCTCACTGGTGTGCTCCAACTTTGTCTACCTGTACCTCTCAGTCGCCTTCATCCAGATGCTCAAGGCCTCCTCTCCCGTCTTCGTACTTGTTGTCTCGTGCATGTTTCGCCTCGTCGACCCGACGCTCGGCAGGATTGTCAACATCCTTATTATAGCGCTGGGTGTTGCTGTGGCCAGTGCTGGCACAATCGAGTTCTCGCTGGTAGGATTCTTCTTTCAGTTTGGTGGATTGTGTTTTGAGGCCGTGAGAGTCGTCATGATCCAGGTCATGCTGAACGGCGAAGGCTTGAAGATGGACGCCATGGTCGGTCTCTACTACTACGCGCCCGTCGTCGCTATTTTGAATCTCCTTGTTGCGTGCGTTATCGAGATTCCCCATTTCGACATGGCCGATCTGCACAGGGTTGGGTTTCTGATGCTGTTTCTGAATGCTGCTGTTGCTTTCACACTCAGCTTCACCAGCATGGTTCTGGTGAGTCTCACAAAATACTTAAAAACAAGACAAGACACCCGCTGACTCTTCCAGATTGGAAAAACATCTGGTCTCGTCATGTCTCTGGCCGGCATCTTCAAAAACATTCTCCTCATCGTTTGCTCCGTCATCATCTGGCACGTTACAATCACACCTATCCAGCTCTTTGGATACACCGTCACACTTTGCGCGCTCATCTACTACTCATTCGGAAGGGAGAAGCTGGTAGAGGGATATCATGTTTCCAAGGATTGGGTGTTGGATCTTGTCAGCGGCAGGGGCCGCGAGAAAGGCCTCTCGCCTGAACGTCGAAAGACACTATGGATTGTCTTGGGTATCTTTTGCTTTTGCTTGACTGGTCTAGCGCTCTTCGTCGGCTACCAGACTGGCGCCTACAAGTCTATAATGTCATGGGTTTGGTCGCACTGAGAGGGATAGACGATGCCAGCATCAGTGGCGAGTGTATCTACGCAGCCTTTAATGATAGAGAATTATAGTATAGAATGAAATCCAGTAGAGATCTGCATATACACCCCATGTCCCTGAGAATACAATATGTCAGTACCAACAGTCCTGTGCCAAAAGAGATCAATACATGACGACAAAGCCATATCCCTCCATATGCCCATACGGCTTACCTAGCTTTTGAAACAAGTCTGTGAAACAGTCGGACAAGAAGCTTATTCTTAGCTGCATGATATAGCTGCGACAAAGATTCCCGAGATCCTTGCTTGCTTGCACCATTCACATCGTAAAGGCAAAGCCCTTTCGTCAAAGGCTGTGAGTTGGGACAAGTTCATTCAGCTTGATTCATCTACTCTGCTATCACTCAATCTGCAGTACTCCTTGTCTGACCAATGTAGATGTACTACACCTCTTACAATGGATTCGTGGTCGGCTGGGCCATCTTCATATCATACAGCTGTTCGTACTTGTTCTGGGCTCTCTCATAGAAATAGTAGTCACTAGAGAACATGTTACCCTTTCCCTCCTGCCATCTCCTGTTCCCGCCCACAGGGACCTTTGTACCTTCCCTTTGTTGGTGATTGACTGCTGTGCAACGCCCAATTCCGTCTGTGACTCTGCACCACCAAACACAGCATCCGCCTCGGCTCTTTTCTTACTTGCACTCTTTTTGTTTCTCCTTCAACCCGAAGCCTGCTTTGTTTACCTATTCCTTTTTCTCTTCCCTGTTCTTGCCCAACCATCGGATCGTTCTTGTTCTCCCCGTCGCCTCTTGCCTCCTGCTTGGACTCTCTCGTCTTGCGCGTCTCGTACGAATACATACGTCTCTTCGCTTGGGATTTCGATGCAGTAACATACGCGAGTACGATCGACAGAGCCTTGCTTTTCCTTATAGCCTCATTCTACTCAGGACTGCCCAAGGTAGTGCATATCCACCAAGGAGTGTCATCCTCATGCGACGTCGCCATGTCCAAATCGCACGCTTTCCTCACTCTCATGGCCAGAGTGCTCCCGCTCGCCTTTTCCATCTTTGTCTTGAGCTTCCTCGTCGTCGAAAGATTCTCTACATCCCACGATCCCTACCGATGCAAGGCGCTGCTTGGAAATGGTGAGCGAGACGGCAGCTGGCTTCATGCTCCAGACGAGACTGGTGCACGGAAACCTTTCACCAATTGGCAACCCGACGGCTGCATGTTGCATCACTACACAGCTGATGATATCAAGCAGTGCATGGGCAACCGGCACATGGTCTTTTCAGGGGATTCAACAACCCGGCAGGTCTTTTGGGGCATGGCGCGACTGGTACGTGATTGACGCAGACAGCAATGTTCTCTTGTTGATCGATATGTTCTTAGCTGGATCGTAGCAAGGCCGATCAACGTCGAAAGGAGGCTGAGATTCATGAGGCCTACAACTTGACCCTGAACGGCGTCCAAATGCTGCAGATCTGGAACCCATGGTTCGAGACTGATGGAATCCATGATTTCGCGCAGCAGCTCGAGTACTTCAGTCAAGAGAAGCATGGCCGTGGATCAGAGAAGAAAAGAAGCCCTGGTCTCGTCCTTCTCGGCGCTGGAAGCTGGTTCGCCCTTAGCCTCCATGAGAACGAATCTGCTAAGCGTTTCGGACGAGCTTTGGACAACATTACCGGAATCCTTCACCTCGACGACCTACCCGCGTTTGGCACAGTCCCAATGGATCCCGAAGAGGGCGTCGGCAACGAGCTTTTCATTGCCCCTGTTGCACCTCCATTCTACGAACAGCTCCCTGCTTCCCGGACTCAACCCAGCGGTATTCAAAGAGGCGAGGTTGAGGCCATCAATGATTACATCTACAAACAGGAGAAAAAGCACAATCTGCGTATAGTCAGAGCCTTTCCCGCCCTCTCGTTCAACCAACCCGGCGCCATTGTTGACAAGACCCAAACTGGTTTCCATGTCATTGACTCGGTCGCCGAGATCAAGGCCAACATCTTACTCAACCTCCGATGCAACGCCAAACTCGACAGGAAGTCTGGCTACCCCTATAGCCGGACGTGCTGCAGCGAGTATGGCTCTCCATCCTGGACCCATCTAGTGGTGCTTGCTTTTACTTTCCTCTACGCCGCTTTGTGTGTCTGCGTCGATTACATCAACCTCGTATGGCCCAACAAAGTCAGCCGCAGTCCCTGGCTCAACATGAAAACAGGCATGTTTGCCTCGGCTCTGCTCTACTGCTACTTGGCCGATCGCACTCACTTCTTCGCCAAGGGTATGAAAGAGTTTGTTCCGAAAGAGTTTGGCATCCTCATCGGAATCTGTGCCGCTGGTGCTTTGATGACAATTCGCAAGAACAAGCCCACCACGACTCGCATCTCGGGTCCTGCGGACGCACCTACAAAGACTCTTCTTGTAGAGGACGCCGGGGCCCTGTCGAGAGATCAGACTGAAGAGTGGAAGGGCTGGATGCAGGCCGTTATTCTCATCTACCACTGGACTGGTGCTTCCCGTAGCATCCCCATGTACATCTTCATCCGGGTGCTCGTCTCTGCCTATCTCTTTCAGACAGGTTATGGCCACACCATCTACTTCCTTTCCAACAAGGACTTTTCTTTCCGTCGCCTCGCTTGTGTTTTGCTTCGTCTTAACCTCCTGAGCTGCGCTCTTCCATACATAATGGGTACAGATTATATGCACTACTACTTTGCGCCTCTCGTTAGCTTCTGGTTCCTCGTCGTCTATGCTACCATGGCTGTGTGTTCTGGGCTCAATGATAGGACCAGGTTTCTTGTCCCCAAGATTCTGGCATCTTTCGTCTTCGTCTCGGCTGTTCTCAACAACACGCCGGCCCTCAAGTGGACATTCTCTCTCTTGAATACCGTGTTTATCATCAGATGGGACCTTGATCAATGGACGTTTCGCGTCACTTTGGATAGTGCTATTGTTTTTGTGGGCATGCTTGCGGGTCTAGTTCATCAACGGAGTGACCGCATCAGGTGTCACTGCAACATCTACATGAATGGCCTTGGCCCCTTGGTGCTGTCAATCGTGAGCTATGCTTGCCTCTGCATATTCATCGAAGAGAAGAGTGTGTATGCTATGATACACCCCTACATATCAATCATGCCCGTCCTCGCCTTCGTCAGTCTTCGAAACATGACGATCCCCTGCCGGAACCATTTCTCAGCTGCTGCGGCATGGCTTGGTCGATGCTCTCTTGAGACTTTTATTCTCCAGTTCCACATATTCTTGGCTGGAGACACACGAGGCGTACTTCTCATCGATGGCTTCAAGGGAGACGGTGGATTGCTTACGGATCGTTGGCGAAGTTTGGCCATCATTGTGCCCATCTTCCTCTGGGTCAGTCACAAAGTTTCTGAAGCATCGAGAGATATCGTTGAGCTGTTGATGAGTTATCCAGAGACAAAGCCAGTGGGGGGGGAGGAAGATGCGAGTCAACTCCGTATTATTGAGCCTGTGTGGGAAACCCTCTTCTCAATCGATAGTCACTACATGGGTCGTTCGAGGCAGCTCTTGAGCGTTTCAGCTACTAATCACCAATTACGAATCGCAGCCATTCTTGCTGTCATGTGGCTGCTCAACATGGTAAGCCGAGAACTATGTTTTGGCATTTACTGCTTGGCTAACATTTTCAGCTGTATTAAACTCCATCGAGTCCTTTCCTTCCTATAATGCGATTCTTGGAGCGTTCCTTTTGTCTCGCCGGCACAAATGTTGCATGTTTTGAGCAAGACGCCTTGGCGACTCGGACAATTGTTTAACAACAGGTGTTTGTGGTCGACGGGGACATGTATACATTGTGTGGTTCTTCATCATTGGCCCTTGTAATGAAATCCCTTGCCAGTTTTCATGCTTTTCTACCTCCCAAGCTTGTTTGCTGTACTTGAACCCGCACCTCCATGTGTTTGCGAACGTGTGCCATCACAGTCGCATAGACTACAGTAAGTGATGAAGAAGCACGTAGATATACACTTGTAAACATGACGCAGAGATGCCAATCCCATATATCCTATCTATAAAGCAAAGTATAGTGGGCATCTCACCATCCTTACGGCGCAGCATTCACCAAAGCAACCTCCTCCTTTCTCAACCCCGTCCACTCCCAACACGCCTTCCATAGTACATCCCTCTTCTCAACATCCCTACTCACAGCGTCCTCTTCGGCACGGCTCATTATCTCATAATATCCCTCCCTGCCCTGCCAGCTATCACTGACAGCCACGATGGCGAGATCTCGCCCTGCAGAGGCGGCTGATCGCACGGCTTTGGTGAAAAGGTTGATCAAAGGCAGAAGTCGGTATATGATGCCGAACACGAAGCGTACGTAGAGCTTTTGCTGCTCGTTGGCGCGGGAGTCGACTAGACCGCCGGGGTCGACGGCTGTGACTTTGATACCGGAGAGTTTGGGGTCCTGCGTATATGAGTTTATGTTTTGCATCAAATGTGTAGGAGTAGCTCACTCTGCTTAATTTAACGCTGAGATCGTGCATAAACATAATATTCGCAAGCTTGGAATTTCCATATCTCTGGAATCCACGATCATGCTCCTGGCCCTTCTCGTCAGGATCAGGCCTGATGAGCTCGTTGATATCCTGTGGAAACTCGGCCCTCAACTTGTACAGAGGATGCGGTCTGTCTGTGTAGTGCGTGTTGGAACCAAGCATGACAATTCTCCCATTCGAGGCCATGGAGCCGAGCAACTTGAGAACAAGAAGATAGTGCGACAGATGATTAACCTGAAACGTCTTCTCATAGCCATCATCCGTGAACCTCTGACCTGAAAACGACGAGGTAAAGGCATTGCATACAATCGCCTTTATAGGTGGGAGTTTTCCATCAGCGATGCGTTGAGCTGTGCTTGCAGCGAATTCGCGGACGGCAGAGAGCTTGGAGAGATCGAGGGCTTCGATATGAGCATTGGATGACTTGTTGGACTCGATGATGTGATCCAGCCGTGCTGTGTTGGGGTCAGAGCTAGGAGATGCATCACGCACGGTGGCGAGGAGCGTGTAGGATGGGTAGGCCGAGAGGATATGCTCGACGAAGGCTAGGGCACAGGAGCCGTTTGCACCTGTTATGATGACGGTGCCAGTCATTTTGGAGTGGTACAATGCAATTCTAGATTGTATGTTTGATGCGGATACGAAAATACATGTTGACTCATACGAGCGATTTGGTCTTTTATATTCTTTGAAAATGTGCTGTATCGTGCGTGCTTTAACGCATCTCCGTGCGTGTCGGAGTTCCACGGAGCTCCGGGTGGATACGCGGACCGATGCGCGGAGGTCGGCGCCGTCTTACCCTGCCTGGAACGAACTGGTCACAAAAACTATTTGCACTCGTCCTAGTAGGTATTAATATTTTTATTTAATAGATAGTAGCTGTGACTGCCCTGACACAGAGAAGAAAGCCATTCGTCACTACAGTGAGCTCGATCTCTGATTTGGTGACGATTTACGTTGACATTATGTATATAATTAGAGACAGCCAGGTTTGTAAGCTGACAGCTCTCATTGTAGATATCCACGATACCAGTTGCTTGCCGATGAACATTCGGGTCATACCAAGATGCCGAGCTTCAAAGACGAGCTAATACTAATTAACGTTACGTTAGTCCATGTGACTTGATTATTATCAATCAACTCCACCGCTACTTTGTTCGTATTAAACTGCCTGATCGCCACGAACCTCAATCTTCAACCAACAAGACACACGCTGAAAGATGGCGGATAGAATCAAATACGACCAGTCCCAGCTGGAAAAGTACTACGACCGCATCGGTCTCGCAGCATCCGATCGGAAATACGACATCCGCAATCTCTCGCCCGACCAACAACTGCACTTCCTCTCCCGTCTCCAAAAACAACAGCTCATCACCGTCCCCTTTGAGAACCTCACCCTGCACTACTCATGGCATCGCATCGTTGAAGTCAGCGCAGATCATCTCTACGACAAGATCGTGAATGAGAGACGTGGCGGCTACTGCATGGAGAATAACACCTTCTTCCACACCGTTCTCCTCACGCTGGGCTACGAGGTCTACATGGTCGGCGCGAGGGTGTTTAGCCCCGACGTGGGAAAATACGGTGGTTTCACGCACTGTCTCAACGTCGTTACCATCAGCGGGGCGTCCTATGGCGTTGATGTCGGGTTTGGATCTCGCACTTGAGGCTCGTGCATCATCAGACATTCCATCGCTCAGATTCGGGACAGATGCGGATGCGGTTTGATAGCATCCCGCAGTACCTCCGCAAAGACCAAAAAGTCTGGATTTACGAGTATCGATCCCGTCCCGAAGGCGAGTGGATTCCTCAGTGGTGTTTCACAGACTATGAAGTCCTGCCGGAGGATATTCGCGTCATGAACATGTCTCCTTCCAAGAGCCCTTCGAGTTTCTTTACGTTCAAGATCATGTGCGTTTTATTCACTTCCGAAAAGGAGGATTATTCCCGTGAGGGAAAGGGGATTGACATGGGACTGAAGGAGTCAGGTGGTGATGTTGATGGTGGGTTGATCATCGAGGGGGACGTTTTCAAATATCGCAAGGGAGGTGTTCATAGGTGGGAGAGGACTTTTACGTCGGAAGAGGAGCGTTTAGAGGCGTTGAGGACATACTTTGGGGTTGAGTTTTCGAAGGAGAATCAGAGGGCTATCAGAGGAACCTCTAGTGCTATAGTATAGCATTGTAACCAAGATAGACTTGACTCGGATGGGTTTTACGTTGCATGTATTCTTTTGGCCCTCCAACGCTGATAAACATGCCGTTAAAGTAAACACCAGAGCAATTCAGACTCGCATAACAAGCGGTATCCTAGAAATCAACCGCTCTCACTACTGCACCTCCATGTCATCCAAAATAGCCCACGCCGTAGCAGGGCTTAGTTCAGTCTCACCCTCTTCAAACAACACATCCCCACTCGCCAACATCCCATGATATACCTGCCCCCTCGCCCTCTGATCCAACTGGTCAGCCACATGCAACAACGTCCCAAACGACTCCTTCGGCAAATGCCTTCCCACATCACCAAACACCTCCCGAAACCCATCTAGCAGCTTTCGATCCTGTGTGACATGGGTATGGTCTGGAAATTCTATCATGTTGAGGATGAGAAGAATAAGACATGTATATGAGCCGCAGACGTGAAGCCTTCATGGTCAGCAGATCCGCGTGTATGATGCTGGACAAAACTTACCAGGTTGTATACTCGGTTAGTCGGCGTGCAGTGAGTAGTATCTCAAGACAAACTCGACTGTACTGGACACACTCCGCCCAGCCCGTCGGCAGAGGCATCACGCACGCGCGTCTCGCCTCACCATCAATATCGCCGTGCTCGATATCTATCACCGCAGGCGGCAAATAACGACTTACGCGAAGAATCCAATCTTCCCCAAACGTAAAGATCGAACGAACTTTTAGCAGTGTCTCGATATGTCGATACAGGATATTCATCACTAGATACGTCTCCACTGGCGACAGCCGCTGCAGAATACCTTGTGCGTGTCGTAGTTCGAAAGGTATTGAATTTACCCACTCGCTCAACATGCCCTCAGTACGAGTTATGGCTTTTATCTTCTGCTCCTCTGTGAGTTTCTGCGACTCTTGGCTGTAGAGGATATCGTTCGCCTTGCCTTGGATGTGGGCAAGTTGTACGCGTGTACGGAAGTAGTTGAAGCGGACATTATCGCCAGGAGACGTAATCATCCCTAGGTCATCTGCTGGGTCTTCTTCTGGAAGTTCAATGTCCGTTTCGCTGTCTTTCTGATGATACGTAGTTCTGGACCACACGGCGAGCTCCTAAAGAAATTAGATCCCGTCAGTCTGATGCGGCTGGTAGACGTACCCGATCATAGATATACGCAAGCCAAAACAGTCGACATCGCTGAAGTTTCTCCGCCTTTGATCGTCCTGCTAATGCCTGCTTTGAGTGTAGTCGTAGACTCTGGACCATCCGCACAACGCTCCCTATCAGCACAACAGCTAATTTATACTCTGACGAGCCTTGGTGTAGTATCACGATGCCGAGAAGCACCTGGACGCCCAACAGGTCTTCCTCCTGCGTCATGACCTCGGACATTATGGATCGAACATTCTGAATACACTGCGCAAGAGCTGGATCACTCATATTTCGTCCTTGGCAAATACGATAGCTAATGCCCAGAACAACGTTGATAGCAGCCCAGGATACCATAGATCGCTTATTGGGTAGTGAGAACCAGTCGAGGAGCATGCGCATAAAGGCCGTTTCGTCAAAGAGTGGAATGATGGCGTTGAAGCTGCGAAAGTAATTGTCCACGACTGGGAGGACTTCAGACATGGGAGGAAGTTCCATCTGGTCTATCGCGGCAGTCACTGTCTGTGGTGCTGACTGTGTTGAGGATCCTCTGTGGTTGTTTGTCATATCTTGAGATGGGGCTGGTGAGACGCCCGAAGCGGTAGGGCCGGCTAGGTCTAGATTCTGGAGGTAGATGGCATGATCTTGCTCCGTAGGGTTCATTTGAGCCATAGTGTCTGGATTTTGAGGCGGCGGTCCTGCGAGAGCAGTGAGAAGGATCTCGATACTGGCCAAGCGTTGCTCAAGAGCGTGAATGCGATCGTGTCTTGCAAGATCAGGTCAGAATTCTACTTGCAAATACGTACTTTGCACAAGATGTCATACTGATCTGATGATGGGGATATCAAACCTCCACTCTGATGCTCGTTTCCATTTCTATTGCCATTGCGCGGAGGCGGTCTCGTCCTTGTACTCGGTGTAGTTTCGCAGTCTACGCCGTACAAGGTACAGCTAGAGCACGTAGGTTTGCGACCATCGCATTTGATCTTTCTCGCGACGCAAGAATCGCAAGCTTGATAGTATCAGCCTTTATTTGAAACAGTTCCAATATCGATTAGAAAAGTAGGTAGGTAGGTAGATAGGTGGGTAGGTAGATGGATAGATAGATAGATAGATAGATGAATAGATACCTTTCCTTCTACTTGATAGCGGTCTCGTCTGCATGATTGTGGCTCCGGAGATTACATTGAAGTGTATGTCTCTGTAAGATTGAGGGTGATAATCAGCTTCAAGGGTACGCCTGAGCTATACCCAAAGCATGTAAGCGTGCCAAGCGGTTAGCCCTGGTCAACGCCTGATAAGGCATCGAATCATAGGAGCTTTGTTTCCCTGCGGGCGTTGATTAATCTTATCTGAAAAACGTTGATATCTTTCATGCATGCATAACAAATATGCATGAATTGTCTCACTCTTACACCAATTCATTCGACTGAATAATACCTAGGTACCTAGATAGATAGGTCTACCATGATCGACTCCCAGAGAAATTACAATCGCTTGGCCATCAGTCACCTTGAGCGGGGGAATGAATCCACAGCGCAGAGAGAGGGGGGGTTGCATTGAGGGGATTCAGCTCTCGAATCACGTGTCTCAGCCTTGAGCGGGGTGAAGGTCGGGCAGCTGATCATGATCAGATATCAATCAAGATTCAACTGACAAGATATTCCAATGACATTCATAACATAGTATTCGTATCTACCCTTGGCCCTCTTTTCTAAAACAACAAACTCCTCATTTTTTTGTCTTGCGTCCCACGCGCGAAAAAAGCAAAGCTCTAGATCTATCGCGTATGTCTAGTCTATCGTTCGTACATCTCTATTGTCGCTAGGAGTCCAGAGATCTACTCCTTGGCCCAGCGCATGGCACCCTGGTTGGTGGGGTCGTGCTCGACGTACTTGAGCGAGCCAAAGATGGTCCACAGCTGACCGAGGAAGTTGCGGTCGTCGCGGCAGTAGTGGTCGCCGATGACGGGCTTGATGGCCTCGGTAGCCTCGTCGGCCTTGTAGAAGGGGATTTTACTGGATGAGTTAGCAATGGTCTGGCGGGGGCCGAAAGAGTTGCGACGTACGGGAAAAGGTGGTGCACGACGTGCTTCTCAATGATGCCGTGGAAGAGGTGCTTGCCGATGAAGCCAAACTCGCGGTCAACGGTGGCGAGGGCACCCTTGACGTAGGTCCAGCCCTCAGCGGTGTAGTGGGGGAGGTCGGTGTGGTGGTGGTGAAGGTACGTGATGGCAACTAAAAACAGTCAGTGACGCTCAATCATAATTTACTACTGAAAAGCTTACCGAGCCAGTGGTGCACCCAGACGTAGGGGACGAGGTAGAGGAACAGCACGGTCGAGACGCCGACATACTTGGACGCGATGTACAGAGTAGTACCCATCAGAGCAAGACCAAGGTCGGAAATGGCAATGAAGATGGCCTCGTTGGGTCGGAAAACAGCGCTGGTGGGCTCAAAGTGGCTGACACGGAACCACTTGGCCAGACCAGTCTTGGGCTCCCACTGCTTGCTGCCCTTTCCAGAGCTAGCGTTGAAGAGGAGGTATACCTGCCATGGCAGGTATACCTCCTCTT
>JABFAK010000058.1:0-54795 GCA_013266265.1 Fusarium sp. NRRL 66182 | reverse complement strand
CCTACCTATCATAGGTAGGTAATAAGTAGGTACTAATCTATGTACGTGATGTTGGGTGCAGTGTATAAGGTACCTGACTATATACTGTAGCCTTGACCTAGCACTAAGATAGTAAGTGAGGTAGGTACCTCAGGAACGAAAGCGACGCCGTTCATTCCATTCCATTCCATTCCGTTTCGTTTCAGTTGATTTTATCCTTGAACAATAACCAACGCGAACAATCGCAGTCAGTCATCAATCAATCAATCAATCAATCAATATCAAGCAAGATGTTGAACATTCTGCAGATCGCTCTATGAATCTTGGTCAACAAAGACTTGGAGTCTTGTTGACAAGATCAAAAGCAAGTGACATTAAATCTATCAATCGTCCACTCGCTCATCCAACAGCGATGCCGACTTATCTATGCCACGGATTTCGATGGCATCGCCGCGATATTCGAATTTTTGTCATCCTCAACGATCTCGAAGATGCTGCCTCCAACTGGATTATTGCACCTGCGACGTCTTCTTCTATCCTCTCTCAGCTATACACCAAATACGACTTTCTACCAGAGCTCACTCCGCCAGCAACGCCAACACAGCCCAGCGTCGGCATCAGCAAGAAAACAAAGGCCAAAGCCCAATACGACCATATCGATGATGATCATACCCTCCCCCCATCGCGTGTACCCGATGCTGAGGATGGCGTTCTCATGCATTCATGGTCGGCTGTCAAGTTGCTGGAGGAGTTTGATATTGGGGAGATGATAACAGCATGCAGGCCGTATGCTTACGTGGCTGACTATGTGGCGAGGATCGATTTAAGCGTGGACGTTGCAGGTCAGATGGCCGAATATTACGACAAGATGGCGGGCGACGATGGATGGATCGTGAAATTGAGAAATGAGCTGCAGAAAGGCGAACCGGTGAGATGGTATATCGTTGTTTGCGGCGACGAGGTGAGGGAAGTTCCAGGCGATAGTGATGATGAAGAGGAAGGGGAAGAAAACGAAGAGCATGATGGATACGAGCAGATAATGGAAGAGATATCCCTACCGAGGGTGCGGAGCCAGGAGATCAGGGAGCGCGTGGAAACATTTTCTGATTCGCCATCCGAATACGATGGCGACAATGACCAAGACGACGCCCTCACAGTGTTGGAGGATATACTCCAAGAGGTCGAAGGCGCTGCGACCCCAAGACCACTCTCACGAGAATTGCCCAACATCGATATGCTTCAACCTCAAGAACTCGATCCAAACAGGGCGTCAGTGATAACGACGTCAACAGTTTGGTCCCAGGACGAGTCACCTGATGCCACGACAAGATCAGAAACTCCAGACATGGCTGCACCACTCCAGCCTCACGAGCTTGATCCGCATAGGGTATCAATCGCAACAGCATCTTCATTGTGGTCCCAAGACGATTCATCCAACGACGGGCTAGGTTTGGGAACCCCTGATGTTGAAGTTCCGCTTCTCCAATCTGAAAGCACACGACATTCAACCTCGACAATATCAGGGCCGTATTCCGAAGATGGTCACTTCCGGCTGGAACCAGAGGAATTCGTAAGGGCACAGTCACCGGTACGGAGTCCTATCAGGGAGGAGAGGCCTGATATTATGGAGCCACTTAAGCCCGAAGACCTTCTTCCGCCCAGATCTTTGACGCCGCCAACGCCCAAGCCTCTGCAACGACAGCTGCCCGTCCCGACACTATACAGACCCGAGAGCTTTGTACCCCCTCTCTCACCTTCTCCACCGCCGCTGGATGATTCTCAACATAAATCTGTGGCGCCCAGCGTTTGCGGTATGATGGAGAAGACGGCGCCTGTAGAGCCAAGATGGCCGTTAACATCCGTCTCATCACAAGACTCCTCAGGTTCTAGTGCATTCCAACCTGTAGATACTTCACCACCGCTAGTGGCCTCCATGGCCTCCATGACCGCGTCAGATGATCGGCTTGCTGCAACATATCATCTGCCCAGGGAGATCGTTCCCCCTCGGACGCCATCACCAACATCGGAATACTCCCCCCAACCGAATATTTTTGGACCAACTATCCCTAGATTTGATGATATAGTGCCGCGTGCTTCACCACTACTGGTATCACCGAATCCTGCACATCTCGAGCAACCGAGCTCTGGTGTCTTGTACGATGGCGGGGAAACTGCTTCAGAGCAGCTGTCACCATCGTCAGTGCCAACCACGCCAAAAACCGCCCAAGCTTCTTCACCGAAGACCAACAATGCAAAAGGAGCAACAGGATTGGGCTCAAGCCCGACAATGAGTCTGAAAAAGCCAACGTCGCCGCCGAGCGGGACGCCTAATACTATATTGACGACCCAACCTGGAAATGCCAGGTCGCAGCTACCAACACCAAAATCCCCATCTCGCATGCCCAAAAGCATACCGAGACCTATACCGCTACCAGAGGTGCCTCTGCCCCCAGAACCACGCGTAAAAACTCCTGTTCGCCCACCCACACCTCCAAAGCCTCGAACCGTACAGCAAGGGGGACCACAAAGAAGACCACAGACGGCACCGGAAGAGGGGACCTCATCCAAGACTACTGCCAGGGTGCTCTCGATGCCGTATCAGTACGAGCTGCCCAGCTCTTTGGAGGAATTGGAGAACGAAGAGATTGTCTGGGAGCCTCCACCATCTGTTGTTTCTGACTACGATTGGAATGAAAAGGACGAACCTTTGGCAGTGCAGAATCAAGGGTCGAGAGCGCCGCCACAACCACCAAGCATAGCGCAGATTCGACAGGCCAGTGTGTCTACCCAGCGTGGCGATGTACATACTCCTGAAGGGGGGAGACACCCTAAGCAGCGAATCGGTCGAAGCCATTCGGTAGCTGAAGGGCTCAAGAGGCTGTTTAGAAGGCCATCTCATGTAAAGGGGAGTCACCAATGAGGGAGTGTTGATAGTGCAGCATACAACAAGGGAGTTGGGAGCTGTTTTCGTTCAAAACTAGTTATAGAACAGTGTCATTCATGGCAAAACGATCAGATCTAGTGGTGTAGAAAAACGTGGGAACAGAATAAACGGCTGTGCTAACACTCTGGGATAGGAAATAATTTTTGATAGAAATAGATGCACGATGAAATTAGTTTCAGAGTGCTCTAATAATAGCAACTGGCTTTATTTATATGGCGAGACGTTGGGAGACCCTTAGTAACCATTACAACGAGTGTCACGTGTGACCAAGACAGCCAGCGACTTGATCAATTCAATACCTAGGTAGTTTCTCTTCAACTACAACTACAACCACATCCCATCCTTTTCAGTTAAGCGGCCAACTTCAAACGAGAATGTTTTCCATGCTCTCGAATAGTTGGCATCCTTCTCTGCCTTGAACCGACGTCCCTATCCCACTCCCACAACCGTTTCCAGCCAACCTCCCCCCCGAGTCCGATCAAGCTTCCACCTCGCATAGCTTCAAGCGTCCCAGCTTCCGATTGACATCAACTTCCAATGGCCCACCGCGAACCCGAACGCGGGCCCAATGCCCCGGCCGAAACGTTTGCGCAAACGGGCGCCGAACTCACACTCGACGAGAGCGACGATGAGGATCTTCGGTCCGCCGTTGGCAGCGCGGGCGAGGTGTACGAGCTGCATGAGAGGGATAGGAGCAGAGGCCGTGGACGATGGGACGGCCGGGCTGGCCGAGAAGACGAAGACGAGGGAGATGCGGCGCATCTCCTCATAGCAGGTCGCTCGCGCAGCCCTGGCTCCGTGGCGAGCTTCCAGCTGTATACCCCTGACGAAGAGCGTGCGGTCCGAAGGAAGTTTGATCGCAGGCTTGTCCTGTTCGTAGCGCTACTCTACATGCTGAGCTTTCTCGATCGGTCCAGTACGGACCCCTGGATCTCTTGTATCTCCAACGCCAGACTAACCATGGTTTAGATATCGGCAACGCTCGCATAGCAGGCATGGACCAAGATCTCCAGTCCGACCCGCCGCGCGACGAATGGTACCAATGGGCTCTGACGGCGTTTTACATCTCGTACATCTCCTTCGAATGGATGTCGCTGCTGTGGAAGCTGATCCCCGCGCACATATTTGTGTCCATGGTGGTCTTGACATGGGGTCTTGTGGCATCTCTGCAGGCCATTGCTGTATCTTATCCTATGCTCATTGCGCTGCGCGTGGTGCTTGGCATAGGAGAGGCTGGGTTCACGGGCATCCCGTTTTACCTGAGCTTCTTCTTCAAGCGGGAGGAGCTTGCGTTTCGGACTGCTATCTTTATATCTGGTATGTGATCGGCCCTCGTAACCAATCCATGCATGTATGTGCAAAGCTCATACTTGTATAGCGGCTCCGCTGGCTACAACTTTTGCTTCAACGCTCGCTTGGCTCATCGTCAAGTTCGCCCAGCTCGGCCCCATCGCCCCCTGGCGTCTTCTCTTCATCATCGAGGGCTTCCCCTCCGTCATCGCCTCTGCGGTCGCATGGAACGTCATCCCCGACTCCCCCCAGACTGCCCCCTACCTGACCAAGCGTGAGAAAAAGGTCGCACGCCTACGTCTGCGTGGCGAGCAGTCTGCATCCGCAAACTCCAAGCCGTCCTCCGGCCTCAAAGGTCGCGACGTTGTAGCCGTATTCCGCGACCCCGTCGCCTGGATAGCCGCCACCATCTTCTTCCTCACCAACATGGCCTACTCATCCCTCCCTGTTTTCCTCCCCAAGATTCTCACCGAAATGGGCCACGATACTCTCACCTCCCAGGCTCTCAGCGCCCCCCCTTACCTGGCCGCCTTTGTCATCGTCCTCTTCACCGCACACATGTCTGACCGTCTGCGAACACGCACCGCACCCCTCATATTCCACGCCATCGCCTCCGCCAGCGGCTACGCCATACTAGCGCTAGCCAAGCCCCTGAACCTCCCTAATATTATCCGTTACCTGGCCATCTACCCCGCCGCCATCGGTTTCTTCAACGTTGTCACTCTCATCATAACCTGGAGCATCAACAACCAGTCTAATCAAAGCCGTCAGGGCGGCGGCTTTGCTCTCCTCCAGCTCATCGGCCAGTGCGGACCGCTAGTGGGCACTCGACTCTACCCAGATCGAGATGCGCCTTATTATACGCCTGGAATGAGCACTTGTGCGGTGGCTATGCTTACCGTTGCCATTCTGGCCTATTTACTTCGCTTTTATCTAAGGTATCAGAATCGTAAATTCGACAGAGCGGAAAGTGAGCGACTGCAAGGGGGAGACGAAATAGAGGAGGAAGGCCTGGTTGGCCCTGGAAGGCGAACGACCACGGCTATCTCATTTCGATACATGCTATAAGACGAGTCTAATAATAACATTTTTTAGAAGTCGCCCTTGCTAGAGAAGAACGAACGGTATAAGAGCAAAACCTGTCTATTGGATTACACGAAATATGTGTTGCTTGCCGATACACTTTGATACTGAGCCATACACTTTATGAACCCCCCCCCCTTTCTTATCCCAATGGCCGCCTCGATGTCATGTAATTCCATTTATTCCTCAAAGCGCATCCATTTGGGAGCGTGAAACTTCGCCACGCCGGTTTTCCACCAATGCTTACGCTCATGTTGACCTTTCTCAGCCTCAAACGTTGCATATCCATTTTCTCGCTTGCTCTCGATAACATCTACTGGCTGGAGTCTGCGTCGTAACGTCTTCCACCACGAGTATTGTTTCCGTCTGTCTTTATGTTGGCGCTTGACATTCTCACGAGCTTGAGAAATCTTGGAAGAACTGCTGCAATAAACATTGGATGCAAGCTTCTTGATTTCGACACGAGACCGCTTGACACTGGCGGTTAAGCTTCGAAGAGAGATGACGGATGCTTTTCTCTTTACAGCTGTCTTTGTCTGAGGTGGCTTTACTGACAGGCCAGGACTACCAGGGCCAACCTGCTCCAACAGGTCATCCGCTTGCGTATGGGCTCGCACTCTTTTCAGCGGATATGTCCCAAGAGTGTCGAGAGCATCATCTGATAAAGGCTGGGTCTCTTGGTTGGCAGTGTTATTCCGTGGAGCCACAAGATGTAATGGCAAGTCTTCCGAGCTTGACAAGACTTCAAATCGATGATATGAAGTGGTTGGCTTGCGTTGCAGTTTTACAAGGGGAGCTGCAACATCTGCTAGAGATCTGTCGATGCTTCCTTGGCTCACAGTCCTCGCATCACCAGACGATCCTGATGAATGAAGGTCAGATATATCGTCCGTACCTCGACTGTATTGCGAAAGATTACCCAATTTCGACATGGGCATGTGCAATACTGGTGAGGGCGCGCGTATAGATTCGAAGCCATGCTCTGGGTAGGATGAAGATGATGAATCTTTCTTACGCTCCTGTATGGGCTCAGGAGAAGGTGTTTCAGACCTCTCACGTCGAATCGTTTCGTTTATCATGTCCACAATGGAGAGCTGGTCGTCTGGCATTGGGGGGTTGGGGTCAGAGGTGTTGTTTAGCTGTGCTTCTTCGCGCAAGCGATGCCGGGGAGGGACTGGCATGGGTATGCCATTCTGAAGGATAGGATCGTGTCTGATAGTCTTTGTTTTCGATTCGCATGTCTCAATCTTGATTGAAGGCGACTTCTTTGGTTGGACATTTTGCTAGGATGTCGTGGGCTTGACATTCTCTACACTTTCGAGTTTCCGTCGATGGCCAGGGGTTTGATTTAAGATACCGAGGCCAATTTTGGGGGTATTTGAAATGGTCTGGCTGTGATAAGAACGGAATGAATCTTTGGCCTGGAGTTCACGGGGGCGCAAACGTGTGGGGAGAGAGAAGTTATGATCCATGATCGAGGTGTATGCTTATCAGCTGGATATCAAAAAATGAAGATGCTGGTGACTTGTCTAAATCAATGACTTGATGCTTGATGGATGAGACGATGAGAAGATGAGAAGACGAAAGATGACATAAAGTCAGTTTGCAATTGCCTGTTTAGTATCACCGTGTTTGGCTCCTTCCTTTAACAACGACATGCTGGGAAAGGAAAGAAGGAAGGTGTCCGGGTAGGCAGGTAGGCAGGTAGGCAGGTAGGCAGGTAGGCAGGTAGGCAGGTAGGCAGGTAAGTAGTAGGTACTATCGATAGGTAGTCTAAACTCACCACCAAAAAGAAAAACAATCGCCGCCAAAGACGACAAAAATACGAATTGGAAGGCACTGAGAGACGAATGCTCCCGCCAGGGCTTGAACCTGAGACCTTCGCATTACCGGATACTCGGAATGAAGTATTAGTACGACGCTCTAACCAACTGAGCTACGGAAGCCATCCAATTCGATGGAAGCTTGCGGTGTTGTGTATTTATATATTGCTACAGCCTACCCTAGACCCCACATGTGAGAAAACTGAGGGGCACCCCTAGCGGCACAACTCAAGATAGACTATCTGTAAATAGCATACGCATACTGATGACGATGAATTACCTATTCGTGAATTAAGAAATGCTCTAGCTAGAGCTTATTAAGTCCTCCCGCCAGCTAAAGTGACATTAACCCCTCCTTCTTAGTCGATCCTGCGCTTGATAGACCCAACAACACCTCTAGCCTCGACTATTTCGGATCGCGAACGCAGTTGGTACACCTGGCGCATGTAAAGTGAGTCGCCACGGATCCAAGCTTGCCGGCTCCATCAGGGGAGTCTTGTTGGAATAGATCTGGCCAGCCACTCTGCGTCTCTGGCCACGCAACGAACTTGATCGGCGAGCATCGGCCGTTTTTTAATCTGATGATGGGTGTTGGTGAGTGGTGTAAGACTTTGGGGAAATGCGATAAGAAACATACGTAGCAAGTCGGCAGATAATCTCAGGCTCAACAAAGACGGAGCCGATATGACCCTTAACCTCGGGGCCCAACTCAGTGCATGTGTACTCGAGCTCGGGACGGTAGGCAAAGCATGGAGGCCCCCAATTCTCGTCGCGGCAAAAGTAGATCTGAGAAGCAGTTGTTAGTGACATTAAGAACCTATCAAGATGTTTGATCATACAGTATCGGGCTTTCGGCCTCCTGCGCTTTGCTCTTGAGGTGTAGTACCAAGGCGAGACTTTAGGACATTGGGCTCAATGGACTCGTAGTTGGCTACACTTCGATCCGTGAGGGGAGACGACCACATATCGACCGAGGCAGAGAGGCATTGTGACGCAAAGAGGGACAAGACGGCAAATGCATGCGTTGACTTCATCTTGAGGGCTGGTTCTGGATGGTAATATTTGTGTGATGAGGAAGAACGAATTGTCTAGCTGAAGCCTTGCTGTGACGATTCTGGCTTAACCAAGCTTCAATGGCAGTCGAGGCATTGGGCTCAAGCCCTCTTATACCAATAGCTGGCACACCTTGAATTCATATCTTGGGCGCGAGCCTCCAAAAGCAAAGTATGACGCGGGAAGCCTCGTGATCACAATGGCTAATGCGATGCTACTCCAACCCACTCTTGTCTGTCGTAAACCAAGGGTCGCGTCAGCTCTTGAGCCGTCATGGAGATGTTGGTTTGGCTACTGCACGCCTTGTCAGCTCAGCTCCTCACGAATGCTGCCGGCTTGCAGATGGCTTACATCATTGGTAAGCAAACAGCTACAAAGGACGCGCAACAAAGAGAGAACTAAATTGGGGTACTGAGCTGTGGTTGCTCGGATCGGCCTATCGCAGCAAGGAAGTGCATAGAAATTATAAATTGTACAATCGCACCATAAACGGTATTGCCGGCTTTGAAGTTGCTGTGCGACTCTCGTGTCTGCTGCTCAACCGTCTCTCTGGAATTGCCCGACACTGGCAACTAGCGGTCTCGCTGCTGGAGATTCGATTCCAAGCTCGCTATTGATCGTGACTTGCTAAGAATGAACACAATGCATTGCTGTGCATAGACGTCCACTGCGTGAGGCCGCTGGATCGCCAACATGCATCACTGATCGACCTAGCCTGACGTAAATGGCAGGGAAAGCGAGCCAACATCATGATTCGATCTCATCTGGCGTTAGCTGCGTAGCATTATTCGTATTTCATAAAGAAACATGTGTAGAAATCAAAAGCCTGCTTACAACTTGCTCACGTACATCATCCCGAAGTCCATCAAGCTACATGATCGGGTTTGGAGCTTCGACTCCGGAGCCGGCAACGGAGTCCGGCGGCGACTCCACATAAGGATTGCCTAAACAGGAAATCCATTTCACAGCGGGCTCCGGCAACGCATCCCGTATAACTATATCAGTATGCCTAGGCTGATAGCATATACGGAAATTGGTGCGATGCCTTTATCTTGCGTCCAAGTAACGGCTCGCGTTGTTGTGGCCTGTTGAGGCTCTTAGCATCTCAATTTGAGGCCCGGCCAGTATAGCAAATGCAGCATTGAGCGGATCGGGGCAGCCAAGGGGGGGGCTTCCCACGAGTCGAGACCGATCTTCAAAGATGAAAAGGCGCCTTTTTTTTTTCTTTCGAGTGCACAACATGATTCTATGCAGCAGTCCGTTACATCTTCCGGCCGATAAGCACCCGATCTAGAAGCCAGTCTCCCTTGCGTCGCCAGTCTCTATTGTATAACACCAACCACCCTGCATCCATCAAGGCCGCCGCTGCCGCAAAATCGGATTGTAATAAACAAACATGTCACCTGTTCATCGTCATGTGTGTCGTTTGTTCACCACGAGCATTTCGGATTCGTCGTGAAAATGCACATAGATACGAGATGGTGCAGCGGCACAGCACACATGCGTACATGAAAACGAGGCGGTAATGACCTTTACATCAGCACTGCATTTTTACGAATAACTTATAAGAGATACATACGACTCTATGAGGCTCAGACTTGGAGCGGTGAAGCCGAGTTTGAGGATCGTGCAGGAAAAGATACGTACAAGGACAAGCTGTACGGAGGTCAGCTTGGTCCGGGTGATGGATCTTGGGCAAGGAAAAAAGAAAAGAATTCCCATCCTGCACTGTTGTCTCACATCATCAAGTTTTTTTTGTTTTTTTTTTTAAATTATCAGTAACCGGTTCGAATTAGTGCAATAAACCTCTGATCTCATTTAGCTATGATTGTTTGATTCCGGAAGTCAAATACCATATCATTTAATTCTCCATTCACTGATGCATTATGTTTCAACGTTATGTTGGGGCAGATTTCCTTTAGACAACATATAGAAAGGCTGCGACTCGCCCTTGAATTGATTTCTTGTTGTTCTTTATAGCTACATACGTTCATTCATCTACGTTTTGACAATTTTCTGACCTACTTTCAATGCCTAGAGCACATTTTTGTGCATGACGGACAACTTGCACCGTTCCAAGTATGTAACGTTTATGCACATCCCTTTCAAGAGTCGCCAGCCACGGAGAACAAGATGTGCTACGGGTGACTGATCGTCCAAGTTAATTTTATAAAGATAACAACAGATGGCTTTCAAATAAATCATGAGTTGGCGTCTTGAAACGGCTGACAGTCTGAGACGGAGCAACATTCGACACCATTACACAGTCGGCTACGCACAGTCCTTCTCCAGTCTTGGCGAAGATGGAGATGGAAAATACTTCTGAACCATGGCTCTGACCGCCTGTTATTGGGTCCCTGCTATCTGTTATGGTAAGACAGTGCGCGTACTAGTTCAGCCCTACGCGTTATGCTGGGTGGAGAGCTATAGATATCAATCACGGCTTCAAAAGAGACGCCTCTCTTCCGTGCCTCAAACGAGCAACTTCTCATTCAAATGCTTGATCAGGAGGGTCGGATTCCAATAACCAAGCCACTATTTTTCACCTTTCACTCCGAGCGCAAGACCGAGAATGGCGGAAACAAGCACCACGTTAGCTAACCGCCCTCGAACACGTCAACGAGTGCACAAGCAGCCGCCAGTTCTCGAGGTTCCGGATATCGATGATGATGCCGCAGAAAGGAAACGAGTGCTAAATGTCCTAGCGCAACGCAGGTATCGTGAGTGACCGGGGTATCTCGCAGTCAAGGGCCACTGAGAATGCCGTTCTGACAATATATATATATATATATAGGTGAAAAGAAACGGCTGAACCGTCTCAAAGCCAAGTCAGCTGGCAGTGACGAGCCTGCAAGCTCTGGCTCACACACAACTCATCCTTCCAATGGCGAGACTCTGACAGAACATGTGCTTGACATCTCTGGCCCTGTCACAACTGAGGCTGATATCCTGGCTGGGCTTGATCTCAACCTCACATCGTGGAGTCCCCTCCCCGACATGACACTCGTATCTGCAGTTCCAGAATCCAACACTCTTCCTGCATTTATGCTTGAGGATAATCCCTTGGGTGGTTCAGCAGCAGAAACCCATCCCGACTTACACATGGACTTTGGCGGATCGGACTTGGCCTCGTTCATCACCACATCTTGCTCCTCATCTTCATCATCCTCACCAAGCCAGGGCTTCCCCGACAGCTTTCACCTCCCGATTCTGGAGCTCACCTTGCTCAAAGCTGTCACGCGCATCGCAGATCGCCTCAATTGCAAGCAGAATATCTGGGAGCTCGACGGCAGCTCGCCCTTTATCACAGGCACAGCGACGCCAGCAGACCAGCTCCCTCCAACCTGGCGGCCGACCAAATCGCAAATTGCAATACCGCATCATCCTATGTTTGACTTGCTTCCTTGGCCGGGTGTCCGCGAGCGCGCCATCTTTCTCCTTTCATTGCCCGATGAGCTACGGCCACCGCAGGCGCAGGGCGCGTTAGCCATGGTGAATTTTGCATACGATATCGAGGATGGGGCTGAAGGAGTGAGGATCTACGGTGAGGATCCATATGACCCAGGGAATTGGGAGCTGGGACAGATTGCCTTTGAGAGGTGGTGGTTTCTGTTTGACAATACCATCATCGAGACAAGTAATCGATGGCGGAGGATGAGGGGAGCGCCGCCATTGCTGTTGAAGAGCGGAAGTGCGCGTACAAGTCCAGCTGTTAGTGCTAGTGGCAGTGCAACATCGGCTGCGAGTTTGGTATCATGAGTTGTTGATGGCTATTGAGGAACATGGTGTTTGGCATTTTCAATTTCAGGGCATATCGGCGGTGTTTTAACATTCGGTGTGTTTATGTATGATAAACCTAAACATGGTTGGGTTGTCATGTAAAACATACACATTGAGACTTGTTACGTCCGATGATATTGAATATATACATAGCAACCGAATTCTAGCCATTGAACGACAAGCATTGTTCGAATACCAAATCCAGGGTAAGCAATTTGGCGGTGAAAGGCACATAAGCCCGGGCGGGCAATTCTGCCACCATCATGACGGAGGGGACTGAGGGGTTAAAAAGGATCCTCGGACGCTGGTTGGTTCAGCCTGCAGACCCTTGCCGTGTAACAGGGGACCTTTGGGGGAGAGGAGAGATGATTGACAGGGCTTCTCAGAAGGTGGTTGCAGGCCGAGTACGGTAGGGTAGGATTGGCTTCTACTAGAGCCATACGGAAGCCGTGAATTCTGCAGTTTGCAGGATGATTGCAGATGCAATGGAATCCTCGCTTTGTATTCCCGAGAGTTTAGAGAAACAAGAGAGACTCGGTCAGAGAGATTTGGAGGGCGCAGCAAGAGAGGCCTTTCTCGCTCAATGAATAGGTACTTGCAAGACAAGACAAGACAAGAAAAGAGTACAAGATCCGTCTCCAACAGCCCGCTCGGGAGAGCCAAGCCAAGAAGAAAGAAGAGAAAAGATCCATGACTCTTCCTCTTCCATGGATTTTTGAGCTTAATAGGTAGTACAAAAAAAATCTTAACAAGCAAGCTCGCTCTCAGGGCAGTTTTATTTTAGCGGCAGCCTCACTGCTGCTAAACACGCTGAGCTCCCCCATGTTCTCCTGAGCTTCTCGGTCTCCGGAGCCCGGGAACGGCGCTGGACGCTGATGCTAGCCAATCACAAGCTGTCATTCTTACATGCTACTGGCAAGTTCTTGGAGACATGAGTGGAGGGGCAGTTCAAAGTCCGGCGGCCGGCGAGGGAGGAGAGGGAAATTTCCCAAAGAGAAGTTACACTCCATACCGTACCTTACCTTATCTTGCCTTGTCTTGCCTTACCTCGAGACTCCCATTCTCTTTTTTTTTCTTCCTCTTCCTTCTCTTCCACCTCATCATCATCTGTCCCTCGATATATTCCTCTTTATTCTACCTTCCTCCTGCCTTTATCTAGAAACCCTCTTCTATCCGAATTGGACCCTGGTGTCTCTCCCTTCCCTCTTCCTCTTGCTGCTGCTTCTCGTTCAACAGATCGAGAGAGGCTGACCGAAAGATCATTAACAACGATCATCGTTTCCGCCCCTCATCTGGAGTTGCAGCGCACAACCAACCGAACAAAGTCAATCGACAAGAAGACGTTAGTATCCTTCATTGCACTGGCCTTGTTCATCCCATATTGCTCTATATTAACATATCTGTTCCTTGTATAGCTAGCTGCCTGTGACACTCGCAGTTCTCCTCCCCCACGTCTCCCCATATATCCTACTCCAGCTCTCCCGGCCCAAGCTTCGACCCGCATCGACCCTCGCTCTACATCTCCCTTTTGCTGACGAGTCCTTCCTCTTGACCGAGCACCAGTCCTATAAGCTGTCACACCAACCTTGTCTGACGGGATTCTCTTCTGGAAACCACCTTCATCATGCACATCAAAGACATGCTCAATGATGCCCAGAAGAGTGGCCAGCCTTCCTTCTCTTTCGAGTACTTCCCTCCCAAGACCGCTCAAGGTGTCCAGAACCTTTACGATCGTATGGATCGCATGTACAACCTGGGCCCCAAGTTCATTGACATCACATGGGGCGCTGGTGGCCGCATCGCCGAGCTCACTTGCGAGATGGTCCTCCAGGCCCAAGCTGTCTACGGCCTCGAGACTTGCATGCATTTGACTTGCACTGACATGGGTGTTGAAAAGGTCAACGAAGCTCTCCTCAAAGCCTACAAGGCGGGCTGCACCAACATTCTGGCCCTCCGTGGTGATCCTCCTCGAGCCCAAGACAAGTGGATTGCTACCGATGGCGGCTTTCAATACGCTCGCGACCTTGTCAAGCACATCCGCGATACCTACGGCAACCACTTTGACATTGGCGTTGCTGGGTATCCTGAGGGCTCCGACGACAACAAGAACGAGGACGAGCTGCTTGACCACCTCAAGGAGAAGGTTGACATGGGCGCTAGCTTTATCGTGACACAGATGTTCTATGACGCCGATAACTTCATTCGCTGGGTGAAGCGTGTTCGCGAGCGCGGCATCACCATCCCTATCCTCCCCGGTATCATGCCAATTGCTACATACGCCAGCTTCCTTCGACGAGCCAACCACATGCAGGCCAAAGTTCCACAGGAGTGGCTTGACGCCCTTGAGCCTGTCAAGAACGATGACGTTGCTGTCCGAAACATTGGGAAGACTTTGGTAGCCGACATGTGCCGGAAGCTGCTCGCCAGTGGTATTCACCACCTTCACTTCTACACCATGAACCTTGCTCAGGCCACACGCATGCTGCTTGAGGAGCTTGAATGGGCTCCCTGCGCGAAGCGCCCTCTCAAGCACGCACTCCCCTGGAAGCAGTCCAAGGGATTGGGACGTCGCGAGGAGGATGTCCGACCAATCTTCTGGCGAAACCGCAACAAGTCGTACGTCATTCGCACCCAGGATTGGGATGAGTTCCCAAACGGTCGATGGGGTGATTCTCGCTCTCCCGCCTTTGGAGAGTTGGACGCCTATGGTATCGGCTTGACCGGCACCAACGAGGCGAACCGCAAGAAGTGGGGCGAGCCCAAGACTGTCCAGGACATTGCTCAACTCTTTGTCCGTTACCTGCAGAATGAGATTGAGTCTTTGCCATGGAGCGAGGCGCCTCTCACTACCGAGGCTGATGAGATCCGAGATGAACTCATTGAGCTGAACAAGCGCGGACTCTTGACCGTAAACTCACAGCCTGCTGTTAACGGCGTCAAGTCGTCTCATCCCGTGCACGGCTGGGGACCTTCCAATGGTTATGTCTATCAGAAGTCATACCTCGAGTTGCTTGTTCACCCTGATGTTTTCGACAATATGATCACCCGGATCGAGAACCACCCTGACCTGACCTACTACGCTGTTACCAAAGATGGAGAGCTCCGCTCAAATGTGACGTCTGACGGCCCCAACGCTGTTACCTGGGGTGTTTTCCCTGGAAAGGAGATTGTGCAGCCCACCATTGTCGAGAGCATCAGTTTCCTCGCGTGGAAAGATGAGGCGTTTCGACTGGGTGTCGACTGGGCTCACTGCTATAATACTAGCTCTCCCAGCCGAGCCCTGCTCGAGGGAATCATGAATGACTGGTACCTGGTCAATATTGGTAAGAAATTGTTACCATCTGTTTGAAAAAGACTCAGATCCAATGCTGACAATTACTAGTGAACAACGACTTCCATGACAACAAGACCATATTCGAGCTTCTCAAAGGTCTTGAGGTCAAGGACTTGACTACTCCCGCGACACCCTTGACCGAGCCTGTCTCTGATGACGCTGTTGACATTGAACCTATTGCCAGCGGTACAGCAGTTACTGCCGTCGCCAACTAGATCACACGCAGACTCGGATGCGAGGGTTGTAGAAGATGCCTGGCATCTGATACAAAGCAAATCTCTCTGTACTTATTCCAGAGCGACCACGAGCATCATCAGGCGTTGCTGTGATTTTCTTCTTTTTCCTCCGTCAACAACATTTCTTTTCTTCTTTTTTTCCCCAGGTTTGGGTATAATAGCATCACCGCGTTGTCTTTTTCAACAAAAAGATATCAGGAATACGGGGGCAGCATTTTAAAAGGGGCGCACGATACAAAAATCACCCGGCGGGGCGCAGACGACTTTATGTTTTGGGGGCTTGCTTTGCTTGTTCTATATCTCAACGATACCCCGCCAGCAAGGCCTTAAGGATGGATGAATGCATGACTGATTTTGGTGTTTTTCGTTTTGTTTTATTTCCGGAGAGATGAGAGTAGTATAAAGACATGTCCAGGAAATGGTGGACAATTTGGCTATTTGATGGCCCAAACCAACCTCTCAGGTTGGTGAGATTCGGAGCCAGCAATTGATTAGAAATCTAGCCCCTATCTTGGGCCATGATTGTACTTTTTGACGTCTCATTGGTGATCTTGTGGCGATAGTCTCTGTAACTCGTTGAGCTGTTTAGAATCTGTCATCTCTCAAGTTTACATATCGCTATAGATGTCTCATGCAAGAAAGCTTCCCCCAAGCTTGCTAGGCCAAGAAGACCCTCGATCCCTCACCATCCATCCTCCTCGGCTACTTCATAGTCCATATTGACCGCCCTCTGTTCCCGCTGTGGCTCCGCGCTCCTTTCCCGCTTGGGCTGATCATCAAAGCCCGCCATGGCATCCTCCTCCTTGTCCTCCCCGCTACCATCAGGCATCTCGTCGTTGCCGATGGGCTTGACAGGAGGCAGCGGCGTGTTTACCCACGCAAGCTCAAGGCGGCCATCGACGCCAGGGAGTTCCTTGCCATGCAGGGTGTAGTAGAACCGTTCTGCCGTCTTGCGGTCCTGGAAAGAGACATGGGTTGTGTTTGGAGCTGTGTCGACGGACTCGAATTCGCCGAGGTTCTGCAAAAAGACACCGTTAGCAAAAGATCCGGGAAAAAAAAAGAAGGAAAAAAAAAAAAAAAGAGGATTCTGAACAAGGGACGAGGGGAACGTACTAGGAGGAAATGGCGCAGCATCTCATCCTTTTCAGGCGCCGTAAAGTCCACGCCTGTAATGGCAAGCTTCTTGGGCCGGTTGTCAATCGAATACTGCGCATATGCCGCATGCATATTACCTCCTCCGCGGCCCCTGAGGCTCCCCCTTCCCCTCGGCGCGTAGCCCTGACCGCGATGTCCTCCTCGGCCACGATATCCGCCTCGAGGAGGCCACGCCGAGCTCGCTTCCTCTTCAGCGTTAGGGTCGAGACCGAGCATTTTAGCCTCCTGCTCGAGAGCTGCAAGCTTGGCGCGCAACATGGTTGTTCCTGAGGATGAATCTCCGTCTTCACCTCTCTGGCTGGCGAGCCGTGCTTGGAGTCTCTCGTTTTCCTCGCGATGGCGGGCATGGAGCTCTTGTTGCTGTTTTTCTATTTCTTGGCGCTTCTGCTCTATCTCGACGCGCTTGGCCTCGCGCTCTCGATGCTTCTTTTGCTCCTCCTCTTGTTTCCGCTGGAACTCTTCCAAGTCAATTTCAGGCTCGAGCTCTTCATTCTCCAGGGCTGCAGGGTCGCCCGACCAATTGCCGCCTTGTAGAGGAGCGGATGGCGGTAGTATGTCGACACCATCCTTGTACCAAAATACCTTGACGAACCGGTTCTCAAATATCACCTTGGGCGACTGATAGGCTGCGTTGGCTGAGCCCCATTTATCATACTTGACGATAGCAAGGTGCTTGTATGGCTGCATCGAGACCTCTGTGATGTTGCCAAACTGAGAAAAGAAGCCCCGTACTTGGTCCTCGCTGAAGTTCTCCTCTGGGATGTTTTCCACCACAATCGTGCTCTTTGTACGGTCATAGTTGGGCCCGTCAGCAGAGAAGGATGCGCGCGCACCGCCCTTCTTAGAGCCGCGGTTACGACGGCCTCCCCGCCCACCACGACCTGTTTCGGATGGAAGTCCCCAAGGAACCATCGAGTTCGATACATTGGCCAACATTGAAAAGGGGTCGCTAGGGTCGTATTCTGGAAGAGCTGGGTTAGATAGCTGGGCCAACGCGTGTGTATGGTACCGGTCAGACTCACCATCGTTCCCTGGGGGTACAAATATTGACTCATTGCCATGGTCGTACGGACATGTGCTTCCACGCGAGCAGAACCCCTTTGTATCGAAATCGCGGCATCGTCCTCGTCTCCGCGGTTGATTTCTACCGCCGCCAAAACCCTGCTGCGCAAAGTTGGGCATGCCTGGGTAGGCCATTCCCATGGGTCCCATCTGCAGAAAAGCCTCTATAGCCTTGGGGTCAAAGGGCATGTCCGGTCGCGGAGGTAGATTGTGCATGCGTCGCCCTCCTCCCCTCATGTCGTCGCCTCGCCCTCCACGGCCACCTCGGCGAGGCTGCTTCTGCGCGCGTCCGCCTCGACTGAAAGATTCGCGTCCATCTTGCTCCTCGGATTCGTCGCCATCGTAGAAGCCTCTCTTTCTTGAGCCGTTTGGCGGTGTGCTGTCGTCCAGAGGTGGCTGGAGCGTCTGTGGTTGGGCATCGATCTTTGGAGCTGGGGGAGCACCGGGAAGGTAGGATCTGTATGCGATCGCTTGGAAGACATCATCGAGGAAAGCTTTTGGATCTGTGCCATTGATCAATGACTAATTAGTCTTTGCCGTTGAGCAATTCCCTATTCTCCACTGAGGCAGAATGCGCACCTTCACTCAAAAAGTCTGGGATTTCCTGTTCGCAGAGCTTCCGCACGGCATCTGCGTCGCCGTCGTGCTTTAGAAGAGCAATGACATACTCGGCGAGGACATCGGCATCGGCATCAGAGCTATCATGTTCATGTTAGCAAAGCCGTGAAATTGATGTTTGCTCATCGCCATGATGAGACGGAGCTGAGGTTACCGACGTGTTTTCGATGCGCTTAACGATCCAGGCCTTTAACAAAGACGCATCTTCTTCAGGGAACAACATATCTCGCTTGGTTCGAGTTCTAGAACAAAACGGCGCGTCGCATTCATCTATACGGCCACCAAGAATGCGCGCAGCAAGAGTTGTGATGTTGAACAGTTAGTCGTGGTTGATATTATAAAGTAGGAGGTTGATTTTTTTGGGGACCTCGGCGGCTGGGGGTAGGCAAGTACAGTACCTAGGTAGCCAAGGTACGTATGTACCCTGGACAAAATACATATCATCTATCGCAGGTATACAATTAAAGTTCGCAAGAAAAACATCCAGATGATTAATAGACACCTGTCAACAGCTGGCATAGTCTTGGCTATTAGGTTATAGTCATAATTTTAGTCAAGGGCAACCAGGGGTTACGTGTGAAGCAAAGAAAAAGAAAAAGCTATCGATAGCATCCGCCCTATGCAGTCCACCGATACTTGCATCTATCCAAGAGAGCACAACTCCAAGTCAAGCCTTGAGATGAGTTAAACCGTGGCATTTCAAGGCCAAGCGTTGCTCATAGGCCCAACAAGATTTCAGTCTCTTCCCAACCCGATATGGTTTATTGAACCGGCATGATACATAGACATGGACGGACGTCAACCTCGCTGCAGCCAAGGCATCACCATGTGAACTTCAATCTAACGTGTTTCAACTCATCAGATACGACATAACTACATAAAAGCCGAATAGAGCTTCTGCTTGACATTCAGCTTCAATTCGGCCACTCGACTTTTTCTTTTGGTTTCCGCTCAGCATGCCCCTCCTGAAATCATCAAGGAGCTCCTCCATGGAATTGGGCATGTGGCCCAAATCTTCGTTACCAGCCGATTAATCTTGTACGCCCATACAGGCACGCTTCGTGGTTCCTTCGGCACATTAAAAAGCCGTTTACAGCTTGTCGTAGTACTGTCATTCAAAGTTAGCAAAACCAATCGGCTACTCGTGGCCAAGGTTGCACTTACGTTCTCGACACCAGGAACGTTTTCCTTGACACCCTTGCGCTTTCGCATGGTGGTGACGATCTGTCCGACCTTGGTGGTGGAGTCGAGGGGAGAGCCACCGGGGAGGATCTGCCAGTGGTCGAAGACGGACTGAGGGAAAGCCTGTCCGGAGGTGGCTTGTCGGAGATCTCCGTTGAAGCCGAAAGACTCCAGAATGGGGAGGTAGGCCTTGATGTTGAACAGGGGGGTACCGGGTCGCTGCTCCTCGCTGAAGACGTGACCACGTCGTCGGGTAAGGACACCGTAGACACCACCCATGGCCTGCTCGGGGACCTGGATCTCGACCAGGTAGACGGGCTCGAGAAGAGCGGGCTCGGCGAGAAGGGCAGAGGCGTACAGGACACGACGAGCGGTGGGAATGACCTGACCACCACCACGGTGAATAGCATCAGCGTGGAGGGTGACATCAAGAATGTTGAAGCGGCAAGATCGCATGGGCTCCTCAGCAACGGGACCCTCACGGGTGGCCCACTGGAAGCCGGAGACAACGGAATCCTTGATTTCGTTGAGGTACTGGACAGCCTTGGTCTGGTCGATCAACAGGTTAGCACCAGTGCCGTCAGGACCAAAGGTCCAGATCTTTCGGGCGTCGGTGACATCCCAGCCAAAGTCGTCAGCAAGGACACGGGCACGAGCCTTGAAATCGTCACGGGCGCTGACCTTGCCGGACTCGATGGCAAGAGAAAGCTCCTCCGCCATAGGCTCGGCAACCATGTACAGACGGTTGTGCTTGTTGGGGGACTTGGACAGGGCAGTCATGCTGGACTTGGCAGTAACGGTCTCACGGTACTGGACGACGGGGTCGGAGATGATCAGGGGAACACCGGCATGGTCCTCCTCAAGATCCTTGAGGCAAATCTCGAGATGCAGCTCACCGGCACCGGCGACGACGTGCTCACCAGACTCGGAGGTCATGGTCAAGACACAAGGGTCGGACTTGGAGAGACGCTTGAGACCCTCGACAAGCTTGGGAAGATCCTGGGCGTTCTTGACCTGGACGGAACGCTGGACGACGGGGGAGACGGAGAACTTCATGACCTTGAGGTTGTGGGCGGTCTCGCTGGTGGTGAGGGTACCAGACTTGAGAAGGAACTGATCAATACCGACCAGACCGACAATGTTACCGGCAGGCATGTCGTCGATGGGCTCGACCTTGCCACCCATCATCAGGACGGTACGCTGGATAGCCTTGATGAAGAGATCGTCCTTCTTGCCAGGGGTGTAGTTGGGACCCTGGATACGGACCTTGAGACCGGATCGGACGGTACCGGCGAAGACACGACCGAAGGCGTAGAATCGACCCTTGTCGGAGGTGGGCACCATCTTGGAGACGTAAAGCATGAGAGGAGCCTTGGGGTCACAGTCACGGATACCAATGGCGGCCTCGTCATCAGCGGGACCCTCATACAGAGTCTCAGCACGGTACTTCTGGGCCGTGGTGGGAGAAGGAAGGTGGAGAATCATCATCTCGAGGAGAGAGTCGGCAGCGGGGAGGAAAGTTCGCATGACAGCCTTGAGGAGCTGCTTGCCCTCCTTCTCGCGGTCCTCAGCAGAGAGCTTGAGGTTGAGCTTCTCAAGGAGAGTGGCGGTCTCCTCCTTCTTGAAGTTCATGACGGAGGCGAAGATCTTGAAGATGGGGTCCAGAATGAACTGGTTGAAGGCACGCTCGAGCTGCTTACCCTCGTAGGTACCGTTCTTGGTCCACTTCTTGGTCTTGGGGTTGAAGTAGTTGTCGCCCCAAAGACGCTCCATCATCTTGTTCTTGTCAACACCAAACTTCTTGGCATATCGGACAGCGAACTGGCGGACGGTGAAAGCCCAGCCGTGCAGACCGGAACCGAAGGCAACGGTACCCTTGTCGGGGTAGACCTGGATGTCACCGATGGACTTGTCAAGGTAGGTAGAGATGATGACGTTGACGGACTCGATGGTTCGGGAGAAGGACTGGTAAAGATCCTCCTTGGAAACCTGAAGCTCGAGAAGAGCACGGTCGACCTTGTTGATGATGATGACGGGCTTGATGCGCTCACCAAGAGCCTGTCGGAGGACAGTCTCGGTCTGGACACAGACACCCTCGACGGTGTCGACGACGACAAGAGCACCATCGGTGACACGGAGAGCAGCAGTAACTTCGGAAGAGAAATCAACGTGACCGGGAGAGTCAATGAGGTTGATAAGGAAGTCCTTGCCGTCGGTCTTCTGGCCAACAATGTCGGCCTCGTCGTCATCCTCGCCGAGCTGACCGTACAGAGAGATGGCAGTGGACTTGATGGTAATACCACGCTCCTGTTCGTCGGCACGAGTATCGGTGGCTCGGGCATCACCTGCCTTGGCAGTAGAAATGATACCAGCCTTGGCGAGAAGAGAGTCGGTCAGGGTAGACTTGCCGTGGTCGACGTGGGCAATGACGGACATGTTACGGACATTGGTAGGCTTGTCCATAAGCTGCCGGATCTCGTCGATCGTGAAGCTATTTTGGGTGAAGACATTGTGGTCAGCTCATGATCATGGAGGGATGGTGGCTTAACTCCGAGCGGGGTAGGTAGCGAGTGTGAATGAAGCTGGCAAGCAAAGCAGTCGAGATGGGCGTTGCAGCGCCGGAGGGTATGAGGAAGGTGAAGGTAGAGGTGAAGGCGAAGAGGAATAAGACGATGGCTTGGATAGAGATGCTGCTGCTACTCACTTGACCATCTTGGCGGTATTGGCTTGATGACCTGACTATGTGTGTGTTGTTTTGTCGAAGTTATTGATGTGGGAACAGAGCGGGGTTGAAGTTTTCACCCCGCGATCTGAGCCGCAGAAAAAGGGAAGAAGCAAGAAGCGATTGCCGTCGAGACTAGGTGATGGGCAAAAGTTCAAGTGACGATGGAAGAGAGACAGCGAGGAAGGAAACCACTGTCACTCTTTATGCGTCCCTTTTGGCGAGAGAAGGTTTGGAGGAGGGAAAAAAGGAAGAGAAAAAAGTGAGCGGGGAGGAGTAATAGGTAAAAGGCAAAGGTGATGAGCAAGGTAACCTAACCTAACCTAACATTTGGGCGAGGACTCATTCGGGCTGCCTATCAGCAAGGTTAGACCACTATCTGCGGAGTTACTTTGCCCCACTAAACACCGCCCGTGAGGGAAAAAAAAAAAATTGGGCAGTGGGCTTTTGCCCCGCTACAGTCTTCCTTTTTTCCCGTCTTGGGGCCTACGCGCTGAAGGAACAGACGCTCCAGGCCCTCTGAGAGGGGTTGGGCTCGGCCACGATAGGCTCATGAATCCGCTAAAATGGCCTGCTGAGCTTTCTAATCCATCCCGTCTACCGAGTACATAATTGCCACAGTCGCTCCGTGGATTTGTTTTGCTTGTTTAGGTGCTGCGCACAGAAAAGATGTAATGGAGGGCACCAACCCTGGGACGATTTATTAGTTTGACCCTTGTTACTGGGTACCTACCTACCTATGGATGATGTTCTGACGGGAGCTTTCAGTGCCCCTCCCCCTACCCCTCCTCTAGTGAGCTCATGGATTGATACTCTGCTACCGTCTTTTTTTCCCCCATGTGTTTGTTTTCTGCATCAAGGGTCTGCCTGTTTTTATTATCATTTTTTATTTATTTTAACCTTGACAACTACTTCCTTACCAAGGTAGTAACCATGGGAGAATTTATCACAATGAGCAAAAGCATAGGCACCGTAGACTAATTATTCATCGCGAGGGAGGGATTGTCCCGTTCGTGGGCCCAGCATGAAACCGAGTCTTCCCCTCCTCTACTCAACTTGGCGATGAGCGACCCTCGATGACGTGCATTTATTCACGTTGTAGTAAGAGGCAATAATTAGGACAATAGTCAAGAGTAATTCGGCAAAGTATAGGCTTACAGCATGAGACAACAACTCACGGCGTGACTCTCTTTTTCTTTATTGCATAGTCTACATATCATCGCCTTGTGTCAAATCCTTTTTGAACTTGTGGCCGTATTTGGCTTCAAATATCCGAAGTGGGCTGTAGCTTGAGCTGGGAGCTCTACTCCTCCCACACAACATGGACGGGAAACCCCCTCTTCCCAAACTAAACAGAGCTTGACGGCACTACTCTGCACTACTGCGTATACAACCCATTGACAGCATTTTCTTGTATCTTCTTGGTGGATGTTGCTTGTTCGATACCTGTCTTGGTCGATCATCTGCCGTACCGTATTCTCGACCTCACAGGCTCAGACCAAGAGCCTCCAACCAAGTCCCCATTGGAGGGTTTCCCAAGCTCTTCCGACCATGGAGCCGTTAGATCCGCTCCTGGACGCCCAATAGGATCAGGTAGATTCTGACAACAGGCCTGTAATGTCATGACTACTTCAAATCCTTGGTAGAAAGGTAGGATACCAAAAATACCGCACTTGCGAGCTCTAGACAAAAAGAATCGCACACGTGCTGCGTCATCATCTCACTCATGTATTCGGTTTAATTTCAGCAACCTTGTATATGAAATTAGTGCTTGGATGTATCAATATTCGCTCTTGTAATCTCCTTGTACATGTGTCATCTATCGACGAGACCAGATCTCTTCTACTCAGTGAACTATTGTCAGTACACACGAATTTGACTTTTTCAAACCAAGACACATCACTCCAACGTTTCCGAAACGCCTCGCCTCGCTTTGTTTGTCCTGCTCAGCATGGCCGAATGACTCACTCACCGAGCAGCAACTCAACCTCATCGTCATGACACCATCTCATGATGAACCCAAAATGCGAGCATAGGCATCCTCGACCTCCCCGGCCAGCTCGAGCAGTGACACAATAACGATCTGATGCGTCAAGTTGGGCAGTCGATCGCGGTGAAGACCGATCCATTCGAGTGGTGGCGTTGCTTCGCCCATATCCCGAAGTTGCGGCGTCTCGATGATGGGCGGCTCCAGGGCCACATAGTCGTACTTTGACACGGGCACGTCGATTTCTGCCGTGATCTTTTGCTGCTCGCCGTCTGTATCTTCCGCCCCTGGTACTCCCGTGATCTTGACTGCTGTCAGGGGTAGTTCCTTGCCCCAGACCTGCTCCAGTGCCTTGGTGTGGTTGGCAAACATGCCTCGAATGTAGCTGACGCGTGAGAAATTCCAGCCCACTTCCACCTTACCCTCAAAGGCGCTCTTGAAGATGTAGCTGATCTCGTTTGCTTGTGGTTTCTGCCATGTCTCCATCACCGCCGATACTTGGGGCACATTAAGGATTGTCCCGCCCCTTGAACCTGTTGCACGCTGAACGACGTCTTCGACAGATATTTCACTCAACGTCTTGGGAGCTTCCACGTTGCGAACTCCGGCAAGACCGATTCGAAGCTGGCCCAGCATCATCCTCAGGATACTATGAATGCGCCTTTGTTCCATACTGGCCGCAAAGCGAGCATAGGCGTTGAGGGCTTCCACCTTGAACACTTGATGATCCGAAAATGTGCTGGGGAAAACGCCCAGGTTGAGGGCCTTGAGCGTCACCACGACATCCGTATCTAGCGAGATTGGTGATTTAGCAAGTGTGTCTTCCTCCTTCAACTTTGGCGTATGTTCAGTTTGAGGAAGCGGGCTGCGAGATGATGACATGGATCTCCGCTTCATAAACCTTTCAATCTCCTTCAGTGAACTCTGGAAGCTTTCTTTCCTTTCTTGCACAAGCTTCTGGATAGCCTCCCACAGCGCAATGCCCTGGGCTGCCGAAGTTGTTGTGCCAAAGATCTGGACTGCCTTTCCATCAAATATTGCGACCAACCTATCCCCACTACCGTCGAGACTCTCCCGCACATTGTACATGAGGAATTCTAGAGACGTGATGTCAGCGACCAAGAAGGCCTGGTAGTCAAAGGCGGCCTTGACTCGGAATGCGTTGAAGCTTATGGAAGCCTGGATCATGGGCGTCTCGTTGAGAGCCTCCTCTCGCTTCGGCCAATGAATAGAAGTGCGCAGACGGAAGTCTTGAAGGGATACAAAACCACTCAGTCGCCCTGTACAGTCAACGCCAATCTTGTCGAAACCCAGACAGAGGTTCTGCTCCCAGTCGGACGTCTTCTTGGAGGATATCCAGAACTTCTTGATCGCAAAAGCAGATTTGCCAATGGCTTGTCCGAGATCGATGGTGACGTCTAGAGCAGCGATCGAAATAGTTGCCGTCCATGGGAACGCCGCTGTTGCCGCGACTTGTTGATAACGTTGCACGAGATGTCCGCTCTGAGAGGTTTCGGTGGTCATTTTTGCAACGGGTGCTGCGGGAGCAGCACGTAGCTCGCTGGGGTACCAGATCTCGCGGAAGAGCAAGAAATCCTGCGCTTGTTTGGCATTGATGGATACAGCCATGGGGCTCACGTTAATGATGGCCGAGACACCGCTGGTTCCGCTCACATGCTTGCTGTTCATGAACGATAGTGTGATCGAATCCAACTCGAAACTTGCGGTTGACTCGCGTGAATACACATGCTGGACTGAGGCATGCAATTTGGTAAAGTCTCCTGAAATGGCAAAGAAGTTTCCTTGTTCCAGTGACCTCACAGTGTTAACCGTAAAGTAGATGTTGTCAAAGCATGTTGTAGCGGCGACGCGGGCGATAGGCTGACAGCTCAAAGAGAACTCTTGCCTGCAGATTCTCAGACCCAAGTTTAGTTTGAGGCGGCCCAGCACAGCACTTGGGTCCGCAGTGATGATGTTATCACCTTCTCCAGACTTGTTGGGAGCTGGTTTAGACTGTTGCTCTTCACTTGGCTGCTCGGCTTCTTCGTCATCCTTGACAACCTGCTTGACACTTGACAACATGTCCATGACCAATGGCACAACAGAAGGGTAGAGGATGTTGCTGGAGGCGTCAACTTTAATCTCTCCATACAGTGATGGATCATCCTGCGCATCGTCGCGATATTCCACCTTCCAAGCCAGACCGGGACTGCGAAGAACTGTTCCGCTTCCGGAATCATCCGTGTTGAATTGGCCATATTTGCCTGCGAGCAAAGGGCGACCAAGTGCTTTTGTCGAATTGTCAAGTGATCGTTTGCTAGCGATATAGACAACCGCACCAGCAAAATCTGCGTCAATAAGTAGGCTTTCCAGTCTCTTGTTGCCGAATATGCTTCGCTGTGGTTGGGGCTTTGGTACTTCGTCCGGTTTCTTCTCTGTCGTTACCGCGGTGTTCCATTGCGTTGATGCTTGAGCGACGTTGTTTAGTGAGAGCGTGATCGATTCGGCCAAGTGTGCAGCTGGTACAATGAAAGCAGATGTCAACCGCAGATCTAAAGACTCGCCAACAGCCTGGAACGCCATACGTCGCGCAGACGCAGTTGACATGTAGGCAATATTGAAAGTAATCACAGGTAGCAGCGCCGAATGAAGTGAGCGAACATTCATATCCTGACCTGGAGGTACCATTTGGAGCTGGAAATTCTCAATCGATAGCCTGGCTGATCGCCTGGTTCTCGTGCCGAACTCGAAGAGTTTTACTGACAAGACAAGATCCTCCTTGGAACTTGACTCGTCAGTAGCATTGTCCACAACGCTCCAGCGGACGCGAATGTTTCTGAGCTCAAATTGATACTGAACCGATGCAAGAACTGAGTCGATAATATCAACCTCTTCTGGCTCTTCGTCACCATTGATAGTAATCTTTGGCTTTGTCTGTCTCAGCTTCCTCAAGTAATCCAGTTCGCGAGAAGTATCAAGGTCCTTGATCTTCTCGCCCATGTAGCCCAGCACGTCAACAACAGTCGAGATAGTTTCTGGAGCCAGATCGCACTCAAAGTCATCACTCCTGAAGTTGAACGCCCAATCCTCCTTGCCATCGTCACCCAGAGTTGAGCTGGCAGAGACCTCTACACCAACACCCAAGCTGCCACAAGACCGCATCGAGTTCTCACGTCCCCGTCGAATATCAAGGCCTATATGGCTGAGGTTCAGATGAATTTCTGGATACTTCAGGATAGGGCCATGTGCCTCATGTCTGTTAGATGCGTGCAAATGAGCTCTGTCGAGAGAGAACAGTACTTGGGCCATGGGCTCCATTTCCGACTTGAGAGATGTCTTGGCAAACAACTGGAGACCGGCCAGTGTCAGATGGACATTGTATACGACCTTTAGGTCAGGGCGTTCTGGTTGAGTAGGCTCAGGTAGCGGTTCGGAAACTTCGTTTTCATCTGAATTAAAAATCTCGGCGACGTGATCCTGAATCATCTTGGTCTGCTGCTGCAATTCTTGGACGGCGCTAGATATCTGAGGCCTATTGAGCGCAGTAAGGAGACTGTAGACAGCAGATGCATCCAGCTGAACAACCTCGAGCGATGAGAGGATGTTGATTTGCCGCTCCGTTTGGCCCATGTGGCTCGTGATCCGGCCATTAGTCGGGGGAATTTGAAGTAGAGAGATGCTGCGAGGCTTATTTCTAACATTGATCTGCATCTCGTGGTAGTTCTCCTTGATGTCGAAGTCGAAGATGATCTCTTTGCCAAAGTTGGCTGCTGCCGCTGCTCGTGCCACAGTCCCAGTAATCTTGTAAGTCAGAGACTGCAGACAAGGAATTGTGATGCTGTATTCGTCCAGGAACATAGCGAGGTTGAATCTCACGCTTGAAAGGCAATCCGACATTTTCTTTTGTTGATTTTGCTCTTTGGGCTTTGATAAGTCGGCAAGTTGGTTCTTCAGGCCGTACACTGTCTGTATTTCATCCCCAAGGAGGCGATCGAGTACTTCCATGAGCCCGATTGGATCCTCTTTAACCGCAAACATCAGCTTCCGACTACTGGCACTGGCCTTGATCGTGTGGTTCGATGAGTTGTTGGTGTTTTGGAGTTCATAAGATATAAAGATGCTTGGGTTTTTCAGCTGCATCATGCCCAGCGGATGTGAGTTGCTGTGAAGTCCTGAAGTAATGGCGTTACAATTCAGCATCATACTCATAGCACTAAAATCGTTGGCACCGGGTTGATGGAGCAAAGATATCTTCAGCCCGTGACTCAATGTTTTCGCCTTGAGGTTTATGGTCTCCAGTTCAATCGCGCCTCTTGTTACCTCCACAACTACGTGAACAGGAGGCCAAGCGGCCGGGTTCGGCTTCGTTCCACGCTTGGGTTTCGAGATGATTGGCATTGGCTGAGCCTGGCTCTTGCTCTTGTTGTAGAGTTGTACCACTTCTTCAGCCAACTCGCAGAGTTCCCAGTTCAGGTGGATTCCAGCCTCAGCACAAAAGATATTCAAAGCCGTGAAAGGAGCACCAGATGTTTCGCCTGCGGCTTCAGTCTCATGCATCTGCTGATCAATTCTTGCAGCCAGGTCAAGAAAACAGATCTGGTTCTGCTTAGGTCCAGGGTCGAGAATAAGCTGTAGCTCTGCAAGTCTGCAGGCACCGAGAAGAGGGAGCTGGTCATTATTTGCTGTACCTGACTCGTCCAGCCGCCCAAAGATGTTGGTGACGACGAGTGAGTTCTTCAAGTTTTCCATATCCCAACCGCGCCACTTCTCAAATGCGTCGACTACGTAAGCTGCAGCATTTGCTGGCAGCTCTGGAATGCCATTGAAGCACTGCTGGACAAGTTGAGACTTGGATTGCTGGTCCATGGTGGTCCATATCTGACGAAGTCGCATAGCCAATTTCCAAGAATCAGAGGTGCGAAGATGATCGTCAGCGGACCTAAGTACTGCAGAAGGACGAACTAAGAATGACGGATCGTTGGTTGACTGTCCCTGTTCGAGGAGTCGATATGTAAAATACTTGTGGCGAGTGTCGTGCTTAGCTATAGTCTCGGAGAAGAGATGCCCAAGATCAGATACAATAGTGCCAGTACGGTGGATGAGCGAGGCAAGATACTCAATCTTGCCTGAGGCAGTGCTTCCTACCACAGAACCCAAGTCTGCATCGACAAATCGAACCTCTTTCTCGCCTATTGACACAGTAACGTCGTCAATCTGGGCCATTACCGCGGGCTGAGGCTCCTGAAAGGATGGTCGACGTTCAGATGCAGATACTTCTGCCGATCCTAAGCGCAACTGAAGCGAGGTTCTCGAATGTCGCGTCTCATCTTTGAATGGGTCTTCCCAGTTAGTAGTTGTTCGTGTGACCAAAGCAACCTTGGAGATTGTAAGGTCATATTGATCCTGCTCATCCGAGGCATAATCTGAAGAGTCCTCAGCAGTTGAGTTGAGAAGCCTAAATGAAGCGTTTGGTATCCGAACCATGAAATCCTTGATTTGGCCCTTGGTTTCTCTGTCTTTTTGTAGATCAAAAATCTGAGTCATAGCATCAACTTGGAAAGCATCCAGCAAGTCCTCTGGCTCACTTGGCTGCAGAGAATCCAGAAGAGAGGCAGCATAACGCAACGCCGAGGGGTTGACAAACGCAGATATGCCAGATGGGAATTCTACTAAAGCACTGAGATAAGGATGATCCTCACCCAAGCCGTTTGGGTCAATATCGTCTAACCCTATGCTTATCGTGTCGAACAAGTCATCTCCCTCACCCTCCTCGACGCTCTGGAAGGGCACTTCGTGGGTGCTAGGCCGCAGCCCATGGAGTGGAAATTGAGGCGAAACATACTGGCTAGAAAAGGCCACTGAAGAATGTGCAAGATCATCCTTTGCAGCGTAGGTACTAAGTGAACGATGAGATCCGATAGAACCTCTTGGCCTTAAAGATGACCGGTTATTCGCAGAGGCAGGCCTACCTCCAAGGTAGTCGGCCTGCTTGGATTTGGGTTGAACCCTGTCTTGACTCTGTGTAGGCACAATACTTCCATTGCTGGATTCCGCAAGAGAAAGGAATGAGGACTTGCGACTCAAGCCTCGCGACTGGCGTGAGGCTAATGTCCTACGCGAAGTATCCTCAACATCACCCTCGAGCGAGATTGCTGGGTGAGGAGGTGGTGGTGCGCATTGAGCTGGAGGATCTACTACCTCTGGCACAAGATCATCGAGATATTCTGGGAGAAGGAGGAACTCGACTCGATGTGTGCGCTGATCCTCGCGTTGCACTAGTTCCTGCTGAATCTTTCTTTCTTCACTGAATTTGAACTTGCGTCCAATGACAGCAAGACGAACAGTCGTTCGAAAATGGGCATCTGTTTCTACAGGATGACGATATTTGGACCTTTGTCTTCCTGCTGAGTCTGCGTTGACACATGAAACTTGGATATTGGGCACAACAATATCGGCACGTCTTGAGTAGTGCGACCTGGCCCAATCATTGAAGGACACGTCGATGGCATCGGTTGACAGCAGGAAAGCAGCCTCGTCGACATGTAGCCAGACCTGGACTGATTCCACAGCAACTCGGGCAAATGTTATGTCGTAGAAAATCAGTGATGAGTAGGGTACCAGGGCATTTTCAACATCATCAAAACAGAAGCTGAGGGCTTTGCCGCCCCTTGCTACTGCAACAAGGAACTCAGATGTGCACTCTCCCATAATACCACCAACAACAACGTCCCAGTTGCAGACGTACGCAGGTTCGGATGGTGGTAATCCAAACAGCTTATGACCAAAGAGCCGCACACCATCGATGAAAAGCTGAGTATTTGACGAAGACATACCAGGAGAATCTAATGTGCCTTCAACACATCCTAGTGAGAGACCGACTGGGCTTACCTCGACCTCGACTTCCATAAAATAGTTGGTAAATCGCAAATCGACGGAAATGCTAGCCAACTCGCCTTCAATATAACGATCGGCAGAGTAGAGGTTGGTAGGTAACATGATTTTCAAGTCTTCAATTCTGACACCGAGAATAACGTCCATGTCGTTGGATTTCTTAGAAGGGGGCTGAGTTGCGGTCTCCGCGTCCGGATTCTTCTCCTTCAACTGTAATTGGTTTTGATATTCATCCAACGTCCTGAAGTGCACGAATTCACCAAAATAATTGTCTTTCAAGAGAATAACGTAGCGTATGAGGAAGCCATACAGATAGACGTAGGGCGATTGCCCACGGACATTGAGAATGAGAGTATCCGTGTTTGCCGTCGACGTCGTTGCATTGTAGTTGTAACTCCCATCCACCACAAGGCCTTCAATGTGAGCCAGCTGCTTGGACGAGAGAAATGCGGCCTGTGTGTTCCATTGAGGAACTTGAAGAGACATGTCCAACTGATCAGCACGAACGTCGAAGGGGATAGAGTTCTTGCTCGGTCGAAAAGAGTCGATTGGGATGCAGGACTCAGCAGTTAAGCAAGGGCTGGAGAGGATAAGATAAGTGTTATCTTCAATAACTGTCGCTTTATCGATGATGTTGGCCTCGTTGACATTGAGATAGACCTTGAGCGATTGCAAGCTGAGATTGAGATGATATTTGAAGGGTACAAACACGAGATAGTCAGCAGGCGGACCAGTTGTCCAGTCATCCACCAGATCTGTGAGCAGGAAGATATGGTCTCTCAACATGAAAAGCTCCATCTTGGAGCTAGTAATGTTGAAGTGCCAGTTCCTAAGCGAGTTCCATGATAAGGGATTCGAAAGGTCGCACGATATCCGTTGGGCACCAGACCGCCACAAGAGATCGTGGTTGACACTACTCCAAAGCTCAGAGCTTGGCAGGTCGACATCGAGCTTGGTTGTGTATCCTGTGGAGCTAGCCATCATGTCCATGTTGAACTTGACGGACGAGTTCGCAGGTAGTTTTACTTCAAGCCATCCTGCAGGCCTTATTTGAGTCGCATCCCCTTTGCTGTTCTTCTTTGCCCGATTTCTCTGCTTCCGTTTGGTTGGAGGTCTCGCATGTCTTATAGGTGGCTCTTTGCCACGCCATCGCCAGTTCTTCGATTCTTCTCTGATATGTACCCTTAAAGTAACCGCATCATCCATTTCGATGCACAGATCGAACATTGTGGCGACTCTCCAGTCTCCCGGTTTCAATGGCTTGGCGGGCGTGGCATCTTTACATAGCGATGGGAAGAAAAACCGCTGCAGGTCTGCTCTCTGACGATCCGCCCATGGTCCGTAGTTCATTGTTCCTCCTTTCACAGAGAAATGCATGCCCCATGCAGGAGGCTCGTCTCCGTTGATACTAATTGGAAACGTGCTTGCACCCCCATAGCGACTTTGATCCGGAACCTTTCCAACAGCATCCCAGAAAACTGTGAGTACAGCTTCCGGGCTGTCAAGGATGGTTGTCACGGCGGCATATTCCACAGATGCCCAGCGAGCCCTATCATCTCTATCACGATCATCTAGATAACGTGTCAATCCTTGCCATTGATTTGCACCGGGGACTTGCGAAGTAGCGGTATTCATGGCAGTCCTTGAATCGGTTGAGAAAGATTCAACAGAACGCCGCCAATAGGGGACCAAATTCCGAAGGGAGTTGACCACCTTTCGACGGTGATGGCGAAAAAACGATCGCTTCGGAATCACCTCTTGGCTTTGGGTATTATCACGATCTCGTGTCGCCCGAGCGACCTGGTCCTCCTTGAAGTCTTCGTTCTCTTTCATCTCGATGACTGGGTGCTGGAACTGAACCTTGAAAGTTTGTCGATAGGGGTCCGGTGTGATGGTTTCTGAAGCGTCTACCTCAACGTCTAGAGAGTCAGCTCTGGCGACAAGGATAGCTTTTGTGTTTTCATTGCCTATGACAGCAGCAGCCTTTTGACATCGGATATGCACAGGGAGTAGTTGGAGAATGGAAGGAAGCTGAAGGTCATCGCTGCCGGTGTTTCCATCGTCATCGCCGCTTCCAAGGCCTGTCGTCGTACGCCGGAACATGTACTTCGCCCGTTGGCCCAATTCTTGCTTCATGTCCATTCCCTTCTCATCGTGACCTAACCCATCTGCAGCATCCCCCTCTTTCTTTGGCCCTCGAGGTCGTACTGTCGTTTCATCCTTTTCATGTACTCCACTGGAGTGGGCGTCCGAGTCCGTTGGCTGAGCGAGGCCTGCTAAGATGCCGTCGTAGGCTGGACTGCGGTTGTACACGAACCATTCCAAGCCAATCAAATCGACCTGGATACGGCATGGAAGCTCTGCGTTCTTAGTGTCGCTTGTAGGTGTAGCATCAGTGGATGGTATCTTGGATTGTCGAGTATCGATAATATCTGCGTCACGCACTCGTCGAAGCCAGTACCGCCATGTTATGTAACCATGCTGGACCATAAAGGTCTCGTTTTCGCCATGATATCGTAAGCCTGTGAAGAATACTCGCCCGCCAAGAAGGGATATCTGAATTGCCTTGACGTCGATATAAACTCGGTAGTGGTGCCAGGTGTATGCTCGAATGGCGTAGGAGACGATCGATGCGAAGACTCGGTTGAAGTACAGGAGGAAGAAGATGGCTAAGAAACAGCACAGAGCAACGAAGATGAGGAATTCACTATTGATATTTTGATTAGACCCGGGTAGATTGATTACAGGCAGGGGACATACTAGTTGAATCTGGGGTTATCTTCAGCAGCTCTTGCAGCAACAGTCGCAACGTCAAGGCCGTCGCGGGCCAGAGTATTCATGTTGGGATGGGCTCAACGGAGCTCACGGAACACCACCAGTCGATCCGGAGCTGCATCGCATGATAGTACCAGGTTTAGATAATTCGTAGTGCTGTGGTTATAAAGAGATAGCGCGACCCGAAATATCTGTAGCAAGTTCAAGTTGACCTGTGGAAGCTGAAATCGGTCAGGAGCTGCAGCTGTCAGGTCATCTTAATCTCGACTGCAGTTTCGCGAGCGCGCTCAGGTCAGGTTAAGGCTGTTGTCCCCTGTCACCCAGCGCATGCAGGGTAGCGGGGCCACTGTTAATGGCTTCGCTTCAGTGGTCATCCCGGCCCGCTCACTGAATAAGATTCCATCCCGTATCAAAGCTCCCGTCTCGGCCTTGGCTGTCGATGAGTAGAGGAATAACTACTTGAAAGAAATTGACCGTGACGAACACGATCCTAAAATTACAGGTATTCGCTAAAATTCCTTGATGGCGAAAACCGCTTAGCTACGATTATCTACTGTACTAGGTAGGTAGATGCTTTCCATTTTCCATCTACCCTAGTCTTGTTATGGAAATTGCCTACCTACCTACCTAGGTAGATTCCTACCACAAGCTCGAGGTAAGTGCGCATCAACAATTAGCCGCCCCCGGAGCTATCATTCCTATGACAACCTTACGTACCACTTGAAGGCAACAAATACATCATCTGCACTCGTAAATGAAGCTCAGCTTCCTCCACGACTATATGGCCGCACGACACTTGACTGTTGTGCTGTTTTAAGGGCGCCGTAATCGTCAAGGCGAGCGTACTCTTGATATTTTTAGCATAATCCGTTCCTTGTCGCCCCTTGTAATACATCGAAATACCCTTGCGAAACCCGCCAGACATGTGCTAGGGCACTTTAGCTATTGCTCGCATACCTTTACTCACACGCTTCTCGGCGAACGACAACCCGCCAAACCGCGATGGAGGATCATGTCGAGATTATGGCCAATGGTGGCACTGGTCAGAAGCTCACCTATGCCACTACAGTCGTTGCTGGTGTTGCGTCACTGGTTGCGACAGCACTTTCTGTCATGTGTGTTCTTCGCGTTCTGTAGTGGCCATGCGCATAGCTAACCATCGCTCACAGCTCAATAATGTTGCAGGCCAAGAACTATCGCAAACCCTTACTACAGAGATATGTCGTGCGAATCCTTCTCATGGTGCCCATATACTCGATAGCATCATGGACAAGCATGGTTTCCTTGAGAGCTGCTGCGTTCCTCGATCCGATCCGCGATATCTACGAAGCTTTCACAATCTACACGTTCTTCCAACTGCTTATCAACTACCTCGGTGGCGAGCGGTCTCTCATCATCATGACACATGGCCGAGCTCCTGTGGATCATCTTTGGCCGCTTGACCATGTTCTACCCAAGGTCGATATTTCAGATCCTCATACATTTTTATCAATCAAGCGCGGTATCTTGCAGTATGCCTGGCTGAAGCCTATTCTTGGTCTATCCGCCATTATCATGAAGGCAACCGGCACCTATCAAGAAGGTTATATCGGCCTTACTTCAGGCTATCTCTGGAGTGGTATTGTCTACAATATCAGTGTCACTGTCAGTTTGTATGCGCTCGGTCTTTTCTGGGTTTGTATGCACCAAGATTTGAAGCCTTTCAGACCGGTACCCAAGTTTCTATGCATAAAGCTCATCATTTTCGCCTCTTACTGGCAGGGATTTTTCTTATCCATCTTGGTGTTCCTTGGTGCAATCCCCGATAATGTCCAGGGATACACCCCAGACAACCTTGCAGCGGCTATACAAGACGCTCTTATTTGTATAGAAATGCCTGTCTTTGCTGTGGCGCACTGGTATGCCTTTTCATGGCACGATTTTGCCGATAATAGCATCTTATCCGCGCGTATGCCCTTGCGACACGCATTCAAAGATGCTTTCGGCGTGAGGGATCTTATTGAGGACTCAAAGTTGACCTTCAGAGGAGACACTTATGGTTACAGGATATTTGACTCTGGCGACAAGGTCATGGCTCATGAAGATTCCAAATCGCGTCTTGCAAGACTCAAAGAAGGTATGAGATACGAACGTGGCGGAAAAGGCAAGTATTGGCTTCCCAAGCCCGGAGAAGTCAATTCTACGACACCTCTTCTCCGTTCGAATGGAGAATCTAGCGACAATCGCCCAGATCAAATTAACGAAAATACTCATGGTACTTTTGAAGAGCCTGAGGTGGATGCTGATGAGGACCGGCTGTACGAACAAGCCCGACAGTTGGCATACGGGGATTGGAACGTAAGTGGGATAGATTCTGACAGGTTTTGCTGATCTGACATGAACCAGTACCCCGTTATTACAGCCAGCGAACCCTTGAGAGAGCGGTATCGTTCTCCAGGAAGCTTTGGTACAAGGTCACCTGCTTTCGCCAGCCCATCCCTGAGGTCACCAGCGACAGAATATCCACCTTCAAACAGCAAAGGCAAGCAAAGGAGCAGAGATCGTGTGCCCGGTCGTAGTCCCCAGCCTGAGCCTCAGCCTGAACCTGTGGTGACGGTAAAGAAGAAGAAGAAGCCCAAGAAAGTTGTTAAACACGCTGAACCAGATCCAAACGAGCTCGGCCTGGGCAAGGGGCCTCCTGTCCCCGCAGAAACGGCCCAGATTAGTGGTCATGATGGACAAAACAGCCCTGGGAACGAGAGATCCAGCACATGGAGTGGCAACCAGGATCAGAGACATTCTCACCATGACACTTCGAATTATCAGTCAAATTATGGCTTAGACGATGATGAGTTCCGAAATGTTTGGGGAAGAGACGAGGAATCCAGATAACCTGAGTACTTTGTTTATACAGATACCCTTATGTCTGCTTCAGTTGAGTTCAGGCTCGGGAATACAGCACGGAGTTATGGCTGTGTACAAAACCTTCATATTCACATTTTTGGCCTTTTGGTGGCGTTGTTCCTTTATTTGCCGGGCGTACAGGTACCTGGACTACATATTAATACATGCCAGGCAAATTCTCACTCGAGCCTCTACTTATAATCAGGTGCAGGGCATGGACTCTCGGTCAAGCAACATACTTTCCGTTTTAGACTCCTCGATCTATATGTAGTTCTATGCCTCAACTCCAGTTTACCGCCAATCATGACTCAAGCCCATGTCAAACTAAATACTTCGGCACCATGTCTCGAGATGCCAACTTCGGTCTTTCCATCTGCACTCTTCACACTGGCAGGGATCTTGTCACCCTTCCTCTCCAGAATGATCTTGTTGCCAGAATCCTCGGGCAACTTGTAGAAGCGGCGTCCGTTGCGGCTAAAGAAGTTTTCGAGCTTCTCCTGTGTAACATCGTCTTCCGAGATAACGCCACGCTCAATGGCCTCCTCGAGGCCGAGAAGAACAAGCTGCACCACGTAGGGCTGGGTGAATACACCGGCGGGCGCCTTGCCCTGCTCAGCAGAGGTCTTGGACTCCAAAGGATGGGGAGCACTGTCGCTTCCACTAGAGTAGTATTAGTACCAAGACCAGAGGTTCAGTTGTATGATCACTCAGAAGCTTACAAGAAGAATTGAGAGTTACCGCTCACGACCGCCTTCACTAAGGCGTCTCTGTCGGTGGGTTTCTTAGGGATGGGCTTGCAGAAAGCGAAAGGATCACAGCAGGCCTCGTGAGAGGTGAGGTATAGATGGTGGGCGGTGATGGTTGCTGTGCAGTGGGTTAGAGGAGAGGACTGTTCGGTGCTATTGAGAAAGTTGAGGAGGCATACCACCGACAGTAGAACCACAAGCCTTGACGGCCTCCACAGCAGCAGCAGTAGTGCAGTGCTCAAGCTTAAGAATTTTGTCAGTTCTTGTCTAGCTCAAAAGATCAAGGAAGACTTGCCACAATACGCAACTGAGGGAATCGCTCGTGGAGTTGTTTCAAAGTAGGGAGGAAAGCTTCCTCGAGGGTGGTATCAGCCGGTGCGAGAGACTCAAGGACCTCTCCGTGAATGTTGAGTACTGTAAAGGACATCTCAGTCAGCATTAATTACCAGCACCTCAGTTTCATATACTTGCCAATTCCGTGTTTCTCCATAGCAGCAAAAGTGTCGTAGAATGCTGTGATGTCCGAGACACCGCTCTCCGAGTTGGTGGTAACGCCTACGTGGTGTAAGTGTGATATTGTTACGTTGTTAATGGGAATAATCTACCCTGAGGATACAGCTTGACACCAGTGACACCAGCCTCAGCAGCTTGAGCAATCACTTCAGCAGTAACTGACGGGTGAAGCTATGAGAGTTAGAAATCAGTCGTGTGCAGGGTGGGAATGGACTAACATAGAGCGACATGAGGAAATTGACATTTTGGGTGATGGCAGTCAACTTGGACTTGTACTCAAGCACCTGAAGATATTGGCTATTAATTTGATCTACTCCGCATAATTCTTCAGGTACAGTTATAGTGTACATACCTGCTCGACAGAAGTAAGAGGGGGCAGCTATTTATGAGCATGCAATGTTAGCAATTTAGTTGTCTAATCCCATATGAAGGCCTTTTCCCCTGAGAGTTTTCTAAACTTCTCATCACTCAACAATACATTCATGACATGTCAGAAAACATACAAGATTAGGCATACTATGTCGCTTTATTAGCTTCTGTTGTATACATTTTCTCTAGGATACAGAGGCCATACACAAATACCGTATCAACTCCACCCTGACGAACAGTTGGAACTACCAAGTCCATCAGCTCGCCTTGACGCAAATGAACATGCATATCGGCCGCGGCGGGCAGTTCGAGTCGTTGAATGTTCTTCATCTTGAGAGAATTGTAGAGTTATAAGTCGTCACCGTAAAAGGATGCAAGTTCAAGGTCAACTGTGAACCCTTGTATACCTCAGGTAGTCAGTCAGCTAACAGCTAATAACCGAGACGCGGGGAGCAGCATTTTTCAGTGTGCCCCACTCTCTAGTCGTGATGGCTGAGGTCAACCAATTGCATGGGCCTCTCGGAAATTTACTACCAATGGCAAGCCCTATATCAGACAGCGGACAAACTATATCCCGTGTCTACAGGCGGTGTGAGAAATTTGTCGGTCTGCAAAGGCAGAATCACAAACACCGGCACAATCCCATCATCAAATATCAGCCCTACGCTATCACTCCCCTATTTACTTTGAAGTCTTGTGGACTTTCAGCCTTCGTCTCTGGTGGGATCGACGGACTTGACGCCTTGACGGATCAGGTTGCGGGCGAGGCGCTTGCAACGACGCCCTAGAGCGCGCAATGGGCCGCAAGCCCAATCCCCTTATCCTCGAGTACTTCGTCCGGGGTCCCAAGCTCAACGATAACAGTAATCGATATCCGCATACGTGCAAGCAATGCGGCGAGAACTTTCCAAAGGGTAGGATTGATAGCCTGACGACGCACATCACCAAGAAATGCCCGGCCATCTCCGAATCGGATCGTATGCGAGCGTGTCTCGAGCTTCATGGTATTACCAATGCCAGAGCGCCGCCTCCTGAACGACCACGCCCTGAGGCGCAGCCGAACGAACAGCCAGCCGATGTTCCCAATCTTCCGCAAGGTTGGAGCGCTCTTGAGACTCTTGCTGAAGCCTCGCGACAGGTTGATCTTAACGAGAACAATCGTAGCCAGAGTGTACATGGTGCTTCTGTTGACCCCGCCGACCCCGCCAACTCTCAGCATGTCTCGGATCGCTTCGAACTCCACGAACAGTTCACTCTTGAGAACCCGCCTTTGAGCTACGAGAGCCGACAGCAGCAGGGGAACAGAGGTATGGCGCAATAACCTCCCAATTCAAGAAGGGGATCTAACATTCGTGCTAGGTGTGGTTCAGTCGTCACTTCCAGGAGCCGAACTGTCGCCCGAGGAACGACTCCAAGCCTTGCTCCCCAACAGCGTTGCCTCGCCCGAAGTTTCAAATATATCGGTCGCCGTTGCTGCCACAGCCAGACTCAACCCATCCCTTCTTGATCCTCAGCTCGTCAACGAAAACGGTGCATCAACACCACCTCCACCCATGGATATTTCAGCTCCGGTCGAAACCTCCCCAAGTGCGGTAACAGCTCCAGATGGCGGTATTTCGCAGCCATGGGGTGAAATGACGTACCTGGCAACTGCTTCTCCGGTGCCTCTAGTGCATGATCACCCCCCGCCTCCTATTCAAATGAACCGAGGCGGCATCCGGATGGACACAGGCGACGGGCAGCTGAATGGGAGGCCCCGCCATGCTCGATCTCGATTCACTGCGGCGCGACGCAAGGAGGTCCAGGAGGTTCGCAAGATTGGTGCCTGCATAAGGTGTAGAATCCTTCGCAAAAACTGCGGCAAGGGAACGCCATGCGATACTTGTCGCAAGGTTTTGGCGCCTCGAGTATGGAGAACTGGCTGTGTGCGCACGAGACTCCAAGAGCAGCTCGACCTGTACTCGGCGGGTGTTCAGGTGGTTTTGTCCCAGAATCGAATCAACCTCCTGAAGAATCAGTTACAGATGACCCAAGATGGCACTGTGATAGAGGTAACCCATTTCCCCGAAACAGGCAAGGTCATCGTCCTTGAAGCCATGGTTGCGCTGTTGGAGCCTAGTGAGTCGCTGGCGGAAAGCCGAGGCAGCAAGGAATCATTCTGGCAAGTCATCATGATCGACCAGGATAAGGAGGATGTCCCAGGCAAGGTGGAGGCATACATGCGCGACGTCTTTCATCTGTTCATTGAGCGAGAGCCCTCAAAGTTCATGCGAGTCACCCTTGAGCTCGCACTTCAGCAACTGGCAGAGTCGGAAGATGATTTGCTTCGAAAGTCGTTGGAGCTGTGGGGTTTGGTGGAGAGTATCGACCGCGAGAGGCAGTGGAACGTCGTCGAAAAGCCGGCCGACGAAAGGGAAGAGGCCAGACGTATCCAGGAGGCCAAGAGCGAGAACGACGCCGATATCTACACGACCCTTTGCATGCAGCTCAACGCGGCAGCCGAAAGAAAGGCTAACAACACCTCCAAAGCTTTGCTGAGCGGCATGCACCGAGTGCTCCAGGACAGCAAGGTCAAGGTCAATTTCAAGATGTACCTGACCGCAGTCATCTTCCTCAACTGTCTCGAGAAGTCAACTTGGGCGTTCAAGGCCTGGGAGCAGGACCATCTCCGCCCTGGATGGCCTCTAGAGAGAGACCCCGGCGTTTTCACGCAACAGGGCAGCAACCTGGCTAGACTGCTAAAGATGCTCCTGGCTATTCGAAAGGCTCTGCCGCAAACGCTTCGCAGTGATTCAGGCAAGCTTGTCACTGCAGAACAAGATCCTATGATTGGGGTTTATTTCCAAAGTATTGACCTAGACTGTGAGTTAATCTGGTCTTTATTCACTTTACAACCTTTGCTAACAACTTTGCTAGACGATTCCATCCTTGCCCGACAAGAGGGCTCCCCCTTCTCACCCGCTGATTCTCGATCACTTGAGATGATGTTCTGCTCCCACCTTCTCATCACAAACACGCCCTAGACAGCCCCTGCAAGCCAGAGCTGACGAATTCTGTGCACATTTTGAAAGAAAAGTGTACCCAATCTAAGCAACCGGGGGAGGGGAATACCGTTTTGATTTTACCCGTTTAATGGCTAATGACTGGACGGAAAAGCAAATGAATATTGATACCACATCATGATGCATTGTACGAATAATAAAGGGGCGTTCAGGCCGTCGCGACGCAAAAGAAAAACCGAGACAAAATAAAACTAGAAATGAGGGCTGTGGTTCAAAATGGCGTTTATGGCATAGACAAAAAAACAAGATACCTCGAGGTTCTCTTGATGAGGGGAGGTTAAGGATGTCAACGGACTTTGAAATAAGGAGAAAAAGTACTTTGATTTGCTTCATCATTGGTCTTTGCTTCTATATATCCTTCAAGTACAATAGGCCATTTACTCCCGCATGCTCTTTAACCCGTAGAGTCCATTGTCGTTATTGTTGTCACGTCACTATCATCCACCCTGTCTTGCTTGATCATTGACCCAGAATCACTGTGAACACGCGATCCTAGAGCACTCTAGGCCGATAGACCACTGTTGTTTCGGCTGGGGCCGTGGCCAGGTCTCTTTGGCTTCTTGAAGCAAGCAAACTCATTCTTGCTTGCTTCCCGGAGTCGTTTGAGGACGTTTCGCATCTCGGATAGTTCGCCTTGCAGACGTGCACGTGCTTCGTTGTCTGTACGCGCATCAAGCTCTTTGTAGATCTGACTCTGCAGCTCCGAGGCCCGCTCAGAAGTGTAGTGGCTGAGTGTCTGGGCGACAAACTCAACATCGAGCGTTGCTTGCATGAGAGCCTCGAGCGTGTACCGCGGGCGACGTCGGAAGGCTTCGAGGAGCTGCGTGGACGTCTGCTCGAGGAGGAAGGACAGAACTTCAACGGTGAGAGCTGGCGCCGTGGTAGAGACCTGGGAGTGGACGAGAACGAGCGTGAGAAGGGCCTCATATATGTATGGCCTGGCTGCTTGAGTGCGTTGACCTTGACCAGGGGCCCAGTCAGGGGCTGAAATGCCAGATTGGATGACATCGCGAAGTCTCTCGATCGATTGCTTCGTGTAGGACTGGAAGAGGCGTTCGTGAATCTGCCCAAGCACTTCGCGAATCTTTTTGGACTCATCAGTCAACTTGACTGAGAAGGCGTTCTCGAACTGCAAGTTGAGACTTGGCACCACTTGCGACCGTAGTGACGAAAGGTTACTAAGGGTCATGAGCATGCGGATATTCTATACACAACCGTCAGTAACGTCATCAGTCAAACTGGTGGTAAAAGACTCACCCGGTCTCCCGAGTCCAATATCCCCTTGCCCGCCATAGTGGGCGCCGCGGCCGATGCGAGCGATCTCTCACCATCAATAGACCAGTCATCTTCGGTCTTCTTCAAAGATCGCTCGGCATTCTCGACCATGCCGCTCAAAGCCTTGTACAACGTGGTAACGTACTGACTGCGAACCATCTGAAGCAGCTTGGTCGGGGGCGGCAAGACAATATCCCCGGAACCCGACCTGGACATGGCATCAGGAATGTAGAGAATCTTTTGCATGCCAGACAAGACAGTTCCTTCAAAGGCCGCAAAACTTGCTGGCATGCGTGTCACGTCGCCCATCTCGACCGAGCGCTGCCAGTCCTCAACATACTTAATGTTCTCGGCATCTCGGTTCCAGGCAGCGCACAGCGCAGTGACACAGCGCTCCCGAGAGCCTCCAACAAGGCTTCTGAGACGATCGATAACCTGGCCTTCCCCTGACTCGATTGGCTCAATGCTCGCCAAATCACCCGCTCCAGCACCAACCAACGTTAGCATCTTGGACAGGTAATGAACTCCGCTGATGGAGTTGGACCACGGAGGCCAAAATGCCAACTTCTCCCACACTTCTCCCCTCTTAGGGGAGGGCGGCGGCATATTATTTGGATCAAAGTTGAAGCGAGGATCTCGCGTAGGGGGGAGGGCCCCTGATAAAGGCGTCGCTGGGGCAGGCGTGTTGGGAGATACTGGCATCGGCGAGAAGAGTAGTGAGACATCCTCTGGGGGCAAATCCACAAAGAAGGAGTAGGCATGCTCTCGAAGAGAGTCCACCAGCTCCACTGCCCCCTTTCGCAACTCTCCGACACGCTGCTGAGATAACTCGTGATGGTGTCGAGACTCGCCTCTATATCCGACTGGAAGAGCAGCTTGAGCAGAGCCGTTGATGAAGCCTTGCACCGTCTGCCAGAATTCCACCACCTCGCCCAAGATGCCTTTGTTTGAGAGCAGATTTTCGAGGAACGATAGCATCTTCTCCCAGAGCTCAATGACTTCAGCTGAGTCGAATGTCAACGGCCTGTCCTCAATCACTGGCCGGCCCAGGGATCGAAGGTGTGCCGCAATTGTATTTGGGTTAGGCTTATCGTTGCTGGCCAGCCTGCGACGAAGCACCTCAATCTCAACCTTTGCGCGATCTGCTGTCGACTGAATCTTGCCTTTGAGTTGATCATATCGACTCAAAAGCCACACCCAGATAGGATTGTCATCGGTGCCAAGTTCTAGAAGCAGTCCAATGAGCTCCATTTGCTGATCTTGAATGCGACCAGCCGCGCCGTCTTCCCTGGCGGCTGTATGAAGGGTAACGAGCCTCTTCCACACATCGCGTTTGAAGGTGCGGATCTGCTGGTCTACATCGTGCCACATGCGCCCAGCTATCAATAGTTGGTAAAGCTGTGGTTCCGTTGGACCCTCCTCAAGCTCATCAGCCATTCTTCGCGCTTCGTCTGCAATCTTTCTCGCCCTGGTGAATTCGTCGACTAGCGATTCGTAGTCCTTTCGCTTGATGCTATCAGCTATCGCAGTGCTCAACTCCACATAGTCCTTGAATCGAGTCAGATGGTTTGAGACGGTTTTGAGGTTTTCCTCCTTCTCTCGACCTCCCAGGGCAGGTCCCCATACATCTTCAGCCTTTGCCGAGACTTCTAGTAGTGGACCTTTGATACCCAAGACACCATACTCGCTCTCCTTGGTCAACGCATTCTTCTTTCGCGTATCAGCGCCGGGGGGTGATGTAGCGTTATTGATCCCTAATCCTGCACCCACCGTACTGTTCCGGACACTGCGGCGATGAGCTGTGTTGGAATGGCCCACACCGTCGGGGTCGGGCGGCTCAGTCCCGCGATATTTCATCTCTTTATAGACATTATCTATAGTGGCTTTCGCTTTGACGAATCTCTCAAAGTTTGTTTCAACAAGAACTTTGAGGGAAGCAGACTTTTGGTCGATGGATTGCGAGAGGACATCTAGGCCGTGGAGTAGATTCCGCGTGTCAGCAGTAGCATGCATTTGAGAGAGGAATAGAGCTGGCGAGAAGGTGGTCGAAGAGAGTAGGAATCGATTGCCTATCGGGTTCATACCAAGTCAGTTTGCATCCTCAGGGTGAGTGGTTATGCTGTGGGCATGTACGCAGTCGATGATCATCCTGGATAGGCAGGCCAAGATGCTTGAGCGTCCTGACGACGCTGTCGGTAGTCCCCAACGGATCTGGTTCATCTTTCTGTACAATATTACCAACACCGCCTTGGTCGTCTTCCCTGGGGATATGGCTTTTCCGCTGGCTAACAGCCCTTTCGAGTGCCTGGTATCTGGATTGTCTCCGTTTCAGATTAGCAGTCTTGTCGCCTTGGTCATCCTCGTCAAGATCTTCCAGATCCTTCTCGGCAGGCCACTCTGAAGGATAGAGAGTTGGGATCTGGTAGAAGTCGAGGATTGTACGTTCGGTGTCGGCCATTATGGTGGTGGTGGTCGTCGTGACCTAGGTAAGGGTAGGACAATCAGGGGATGCGTCGCATGCTCGATTGATCGAGTTCGAGTGCGCCAAGTCGGCGCGGGCTGAAGAAACGGTTTCGACTGGAGACAAGATTTTGTTTAAAAGTAGAGATTGAGCTGCACGTGTTGCACAGACTGTTGTTCTAGTCGACGCATGTGTTGTATCGATGCTTGATGTTGTGTGTAAACGGGAAGCTATGGACCATTACATGGTTAGGTTAGGTACAATAGGTACATGTACTCTGTACCTTGCTGGAGCTTAAGCACGAATCCATTGTGGCTGGACGATTATGTGGGCCGTAGCTTTGAGTGGCTACGTATCTGTACATACAGGTAGCTACTCCATATTTATTCTCAGACTCTTTTTCACTCTCTTATTATTAATTTTCCTCCAAGGTGTTGGTCATTTGAACTATGGATCTCGACGTTCCGCACTTACATACACACCTAGGTAGGTATGTACGTAGTTTACATTCCTGTCTAGTCCATTTAATCAAGCGACTTGATAATAACATAATATATATATATATCTCTTACGTGTTTCCATTTCAAGACATCTTCTAAAGTTCCATCGAGGATTACATCGTGACTGTTAATATCGATTGTATTCTCTAATTCAGCTAGTAGTTATTACACATTACCAGACAAGTTCCTCTTCAACAGATACTTGGATACCGACCATGAGTTTACACTACAGCGTCGAGTATTCTGGCTGCATTCAAATAAATTAGCCGTCCAATTTATCGATAGAATATCTTCCCCTAACTATATCCCACCCAACAAGGTCCAAACCTGGGCAAATGCTTGCGCTTGAAAAATATTCATTAAATGAAAAATCACGCTTCGTAAGTTACATATGAGGCCATAACCACCGCTCATCTTGGTGTGCACCACATTGTCCCGTGAGCCGTCACCCAGATCCAAAGCCCAGCCCAGCCCAGCTGCTTAAGAGCCGTATGCGCCATCTCACCGTCAGATATACACGGCAGTACCAAAAACTGCATCTCAGGTAAATGATTACTCCGTGACTTTACAGTCGACCAGACCGAATCTCCTTGTCAAAGATCTTGACGCCCCAGACCTCGTAAAACTGTAGAACACCAACTGTCTTCAGTCGAAGTCTCTTTCCGCAGTTCGAGGCATCGTCGTCATCCTCCTCGCTCTCGCTGTCCGAGCCCCAGGATGGAAGCACGGGAAGGTTGCTGTCATTGTGATGAGTGTGGACGGTGGCCTTCTCCTTGCCCTTGCCTCGTCGCTTCTCTCCTTCGTCGGGAGTGTCTGTAGGGCGGATGACACGGTCGAGTCGATCATCCTCCATGGCGATCCACTCCAGCTTCAGCTCGGGGTGGTGAGATAGATTATCCACAATGAAGTTCAGAATCTCCCGCATAACCCATATACAAGTGTCATTGTTCCTAAACCGAAGAATGTTGATAGCACGGAGGTTGATCAACCCGGCAAAATATTGCATAAAAGCGTGCTGTGATCGAGGTCAGTTAAGCCCAGCGGCTTTGATGTATCATCAGACTTACCACGGCGTGGATGTTCATGCTCAGAGCCAGCTCTTCGAGCTGCACTCCACGGTTGCAAATAAGTATCATCGCCTTTTGGTTTGCATCCCAGCCGTTGCTGTTGGACTCATCCTTGATCATCAACCTCTTCAGAGTGTGCATATGCTTCTTGAGGACCAGCCGACGAATCTGATCGATCGTGACGGTGGTTCGTGGCGCGAAACTCTCAGGCTTGTGTTTGACGCTTCGTTCCAATAGGAAAAGGTCATGCAGCTCTTCGAGCTGCGACATGCAGTTGAGGAACGCGGTCGACACATTATCAGTAAAGACACTACGTAAAGCCAGAGGCGAAGCCTTATTCTCCTTTGAGAGTAGCGTCCATATCGGGCCCTGATTGCCTACATTGAGCAGGGTTAGACTCTTGATGCACTTTAGATCGATAGCTCTCGACAACACAGATGCCTTGACGGGGATGAGGTGGATGCCGAGCGTCTCGAGTGCAATGCCACGAGTGTCTCGTAGATACTCGTCAATCGACCGTCGTGACTTCTCATCATCGTTGTTTCGGGATTTACCAAAAACTTGTTCCCCGATGTGCTGAATCTCAATATGCGTCGTCTTGATTGCACCTCGGACGTTTTCGGCTTCCTGGCTCAGCTCCTTGAGCTGGGTGACTGACTCCTTGAACTGTTCAAGATCGGTGGCGGAGCCCTCAACACGCAGTGCCTTGGTTTTCTGGATAAAGGCATCATTCTCGGTTTGTAGATTCTGCAGATTTGACAGCAGTGACTCGTAGTTCACTCGCTGCGCATCTAAATTTGTATTGACTTTGCCTAGTCCGGTGGTCGAGGTCGAGGTCGAAGCCGAATTTGCGGCCGGTGCTTTTGAGTTCTCGCTGGAGGAACAACCTCCGTCTGGAGCTACTGGCGGCTTGGCCTCTGCCTGTTTGTCCTCCGACTCCTTGGCTTGTTGTTCATCCGATTCCACCTCCAAGTCCTCCACCGAGTCCAAATGCTCAATCTCAATGTCTTCTGGTTTTACTTCATCGCCTGGGTCTTTGGTCTTGGATCGCGAAGCTGCATTCGAGGCATCCTTGTTTTCCAGATCCGGTTGGCCATTCTCATCGTTCGGCTGCTCTTCCCCACCCTTGGGTGCCGCGGAACTACTGTCGGCTGGCTCGTCGGTCTGCTGGGAGGGAAGATCACACGAATCCAAATATTTTCTGGCCGCCTTCTCGATGACATCTAGGATGTCCTGCTGTGCTGTGGAAAGATCACGCGTGCCGTTGATGTGCGACATCAATCTTGTGGATACGCTCCTGATAGATGATACGAATTCCTCACGAGGGTCCTCTGAAGCCTCATTATTATCGACTTCTTGTCCTTCCTCTTGACTGGTCGCCGCATCGCGCGGGCTCTGATTCAGCGCAGGCTTCTTTGTAATGAAAGGCTCGACATCGAATATCCTTCCTATGATACCCTCTTGAATCTTACGCTCTTCTTGGGAGCGAAATGTCTTCGCAGGGCCACTTGCATCGAAGCTAGTACTCTGCGAGGCAGGTACCACTTGAAATTCATCGTCGACATCAGAGTCATCCGGGTCAGAATCAGGCGGTGGTCGTCTAGCCTGCAATGCTAAGGAATCGGATAGGGAGAGATGCAGCTCTGTCAGAGTAGAGGAGGAATTTCGGATGCAAGTTTTGAGCTCTGTGATCAAATCAAGGTTATCTATATCGAGGACGGAGAGGCTTTTCAATTTCTTGAACCCTGAGAGTGTCGGGGGCTCCTGAGTTGAAGAATCGCGCTTGCTCATCTTTGATTTGGAAAATTGCTTCGAGGCTGGCTGCAAAGAAGGAGGCGATGCGCTCAAGACTGGAATAGGAGCCATACCTGCACCAGCCAGAGGGGCTGAGAACACAGCAGGGGGTGGCCCAGGAGGAGGCGGAGGAAGATCTGACCAGTGCGTTACAGGAGGGAGATCATCAGCGCTCAACGGAAGAGGCGGCGGCGTGATATAGTATGTCTCTCCGGCTTGTAGGCGAATGTGAAATTTGGTCAAAGTCTTGATCTTGTGTAGTTCCCGATACACTGGCCTGCTGAGTTCAACTCGGATGTTCCACCTAGCAAGGGATTAGCGTCAAAAGACTCTAGCAGTTCTGGTCTGCCCTGTGTCTTACCTAAAAGTCTCGAGCGATCTTGCCTTCTTCAAAGTCAGATAGAGCAAAGTATTGAGGAACTTGCCGCAGCTAGCACTATACAGATACGGTTTGTAGGCATGCTCGGCCTTAACACCAGTGCTCACAGTATCCATGGACAATTCCCTTAGATGTTTTGCGTAGTTGTACTCGCTCGTGGTGAAGGTATCGAGGCCACCAGCAAGGCCGTCGATTGGGGATTCGAACCTCACATCGTCGTCATCGGGGAAGAGGATGTTGAAGCTGCGGTACAGCTGCGCCGAGGCGAGCTCATGAAAGTGCCGCGAAACAAGAGCACAGCAGATGAGCTCAGATTGGGAGCACTGCAAGGCGAGAGCGTTAGCAGGGCCGGAAGTGGAGTTTTGGTCTTAATTCATGTACGAACATGCGACAAAATGTCTTGCTGAGTCTCAGCTGGAAGATCAAGAAACGTGAGCGTGTGCTTGGGTGGGGTGGCAGCCTCGTTGCCGACAGCCTCCGCAGCCATGATGAATGAGCGGGGGCAGCGTGGCAACTAGGCTGACTTGGCAAAGATGATGAAAAGCAGTACTAAGTGGATTGATAAAGTGTAGAGGGAGTGGCGTAGCGCTCAGGCGATATGAGTTCGGTGTCGAGGGATGAATAATGGTGATGCGAACGGATTGATAGATATCTCGCGATGCGCCTGGACTGGGGTTATGCGATGGGGATGCACCGATGTAGGAGGGGCTCGATGGATAGCGTCGATCAGCAGGAGCTAAAAGCGAGGCTATAAAATGGGGCTCGGAAGAATGCGAGACAGGCGGCGACACTGAGAATACTGTGTTTGTGGAAATGTATTGTTTGTAGTCGTTCGGTCGAAGATGGGAACGAAACAAAAAGAGACAAGGGTTGAGGAGAAGAGTCGCAAGTTGCTTGGTGGTCGCAGGTTAATACAGGGCACCTAAGTTCTGGGTGTTGCTTTGTTGATGTTGATTGGTGGTTGGCTAGAGATGGCGGGGCGGATCAACGATTCCCAGCCAGGATCTGTGTATTTTAGCAGGTGGGAGGAGGTAGCGCGGCCGAGGTTGCCCGCGTGGGTTTATTTAAAGATCATAAATTCAACGGTAGGGCAGGGTATTTATACATGGCCATCCTAGCAATGACTATGAGTAATGAATGCCTTGCGCTAGACTAGGAAAATCTAACTCAGCGTAGTCAGTGAATGTTCAAACCTCTGGCTCGCCATCCGGCAGTGTGACAAGCAGAATGACACTGGTCGTTCGTTATACGACTGCACAAATCCCCCAACAGCAAAGAATATAGAGTATGGTAAGCATGTTGAGGAGTACCAGAAAAGTCTCTGCGTAGCACAGTCAACTTAAACATCAGGCCTGGAGTGACTCATAGTCGGTTCGGTGAGTTGTTTCTATCCACTGTCAGGCTCTATTCCTAAAGATAGCATCATCAGAAAATAGGTAGGTAGGCGTTGTTGTTTTAGGGTTTCTACCATGATCACATCCTACGTATTGTACTCAACACGTGGCAATGCTGGACTTGGCAGACCACCTATTCCTATATCCAGGAGACTTTTAATATTTCTAGTGATTCGCGACAGATGCTCACACTCATGATGGGTGGATCGGCAGTTATGTATTATCCAACGTTAGTCGTTAGTAGTGAGCGTTAGGTTCTCAAATCTCAACGGGTTTCAACTCTGACAAGCGGGGCTAGCTATTCCACCCATGACTCAATGTATGTATTCTTCAAAGTTGGCTTCTCGCCCGGGAGCTTAATAGTATCTTCAAGTAGAGAACTATAAACACGGCCACGAAGTATCACCCAAGTTAATCTTAAACCCGGGGGTTACAACTGCAAGGCTAGAGCCTCCCATCGGTTCGGCAATGTACATGATGCATTAGCCGTTTTAATAGCGTCAATTTGTGTTTTCCAGAGCCGGTCCCCCACCAGGAGTCTGTGCTCAGGGCAGACCTGAATCTCAACATAGCATCATTGTGCATGCCAAAGGAAAAGATACTGAATCTTTACGATTTGGCGCGTTTGTTGTTAGAATTGATTTTTCTCTTCTTTTCGGTACCTGCAAGAAAGAGCAGGCTCTCACTACTGCTTCTTGAATACGCACAGTTTCGATAACTTGACTCTGTCTTGGCTAGGTGCTACAAATGATGGGAACCCCATAGGTGCCTCCTATTCAAGATGTTCTATTAGTCTACGTGGCAGGGGATAGTTAGAAAAAGTAGAAAGGGGCAGATACTGGATTTGCCGACTTGATCATCGCTGGTTATGTTTGGGCCTAGGCACAAAATTGCCGAGAGCCAAGTAACCACAGACTCGAAAGTTACAGCAAGTTTTGACATGAGAATCATAGTCAGCAAGATGATCGATCGTTGGATATCCAGCTCAGAGGAGTTATTTATTATACATCAGGAAAACCACAACGGCCAATGCTCTCTGAACTGAGCCAACCAGTCAGCGTTCCACGTCTTGGCTCTAGAACATCATGAAACTTGGGTAGGGCGATCCCCGCCAAGTTAAACTGCGGCTCCTTGGTTCCACATACAGGGCTGTGCTTAACCCTTCATTCAATCAGGGACAGTCAGCCGTTGAGTTTGCCTTACTCGAGACGACAGATATATTTATCGGGCGTTCTTCCTCTTGTCGGTCTTGTTGCGTGTTTCAACCTGGCCTCTACCACTTCTTTCGTTAACCTGTGCCACTCTCGTTGTTCATATCTCGCATTCGTTTATTCCGAAACTGCTGTCTCTGTACTTTTTCAGCTTGTGACAAACATCAGAATCAGACGAGCTTGCACGTGCAAAGATTCAACCATTGGACATCTTTAGTCCACCAAGCCAGACATCGCCGCTTCAGAACGTAGAGGATTCATCGAAATGGCTGATAGCGAGGAGCCCCAATTTAACACTTTGGCTGAGCGCATCGCAGCTCTCAATAAACAAAAGAGTTTCACTGGCGCCCCCAGTCCGAGTCCAACAAATCCTGGTCCAGTTCGAAAGCGACCTCCGCCTCCACCCCCTCCCGGCCGTCCAGCTATCGAGACCAGAAGCCAAACTGTGCCAGTTATCTCGACAACTCCAGTGCAATCCAACCTAGCGATTCCTCCCCGTCCCACGCGAAACGTCTCGACACCGCAAATCGTAAAACAAAACGGCCACGATGAAGCCCAGCAACGAGCCCCGCCTCCGCTCCCGAGTCGGACCCCAACTCAGTCAGCCCCGACCTTGCCACCAAGGCGAACCTCAACTCAACCCCCAGGCCTAATGGCAAGGCAGAATTCTGGCTCTTCGGAGATATCGCAGCACTCTGCAGTATCTACATTGTCTGCAAGTAGGCCCCCTTCGTCTGTGACGAGCGTCAATTCCGATGGCGCAAGCTACAAATTACCTCCAGCCTATGATCCGACGAACCTGCCCAAACTTCCACCATCGAGGAGGGAAACAGAGGCTGCAGCAAAAGAGGCCGCAAAGCCAGCCCGTGCTCTACCGGCACCGCGGCCTTCTCGAGAGGTCGAGCCTGCACCTCCGCCCCGACCTAGTCTTCCACCAAGGCTACCCTCACGGCCAGCGAAACCACAAGCAAATGCTACATCAGAACCGCAGGAGACGCCTCAGCCTAACAAAATACCTCCTAGACCAGCTGGGAAGGCAAAAGCGCCGGTGATTCTTGGGTTCTCATCTAACAAGAAGGACAACTCTCAAGGCTCCCGGCCCACACTACCGACGCGACCTTCAATCCCCAGTGGCTACACACAGTCAGGAGATGAACCACCTCCTGTGCCGCTTGCTTCCCGGCCCTCAGTCGCCCAGATTCGAGCGTTTGAGACACGAGCTCTTACGCCAACGGGTCCAGTATACGGCTGCCTCATATGTCGAGATTGGAGCGGCCCTGATACCGTGGCAGCGCAGTATCCTCGAGGTTCGTTACCAAGGAATGACCCCGTCGGATACTTGGCGCAGGGCCTTTGTGACCCTTTCCCATCCTATACAGACAAGGCGCGGGCGATTTTTACTTGGTTCCATCACAACATTGACTACGACACTGGTGCATTCTTCGGCGGAAACATCAAACACATGACGGCTGAAGACACCATTCTCAACGGCAAAGCTGTTTGCTCAGGATATGCGGAAACATACAAAGCAATCGCCAACAGAGCTGGACTGGAGTGTGTGGTCGTGACCGGTCATGGAAAGGGCTTTGGGTACACTCCGCTCAAAAAGGGCGAGCGTCCACCACCAGCGAAACCAGACGGGCATGCTTGGAACGCGGTTCGAATTGACGGCGGCGACTGGAAGTTATTGGATGCCTGCTGGGGTGCTGGCCATGTAGATGGGCAAAACTACGTGGCCAAGTTCTCACCTCTGCAGTTCACCAACGCCAACGAGAACTTTGGCCTCAGACACTTTCCCGCCAAATCACAATACCAGTACCGGCTAGATGGCCGACCTGTGACTTGGGAGGATTACTATACCGGAGGCATTGATGGCGAGCCCCATGGCATGTGTGGGACCACTGCTGAAGAGGGGATTGCCGAGTCTAGTATAGAACCCAAGCAACGCCACATCTCTATTGACAGCGGCCAAATTGTGCGTTTCCAGTACTCAAAGATCTGTGAGCATTGGACAAAAGAAAAGTGCGGCGGCAGAGAGCGTCTGGTGCTCCTCAGCCTCCCCCGAGGTGAGGGCCAGCGCGACGAGATGATACCCATGCAGACAGATGGGTATTGGTACTGGCTTGACGTTGATGCGAGGGATCTGGGTCCCCGGAGTAAGTCGGTACGCTTGCTCGTTTTGACAAAGTCCGGGGACCGCGAGGATGCAAGAGGAGTCACAGGCAAGGAATTTCTTGCCAAGGTCGGCAGATGTGCAATGGGCTGGTCGTACCTTGTGACTTGGGACTTGACTTGAGGCCTCTCTCGCTGTCACATACTTGGCGTTTCTTTGAGGGTAGCACGATATTCTGCATGATGTGATGTGGTTGAAGAGACTGGTCGAATATACGCATGCCCACCCACATAGTACGTTAATCTTCCGTCCCGCTCGGGCACTTTGCTTGCATGAACCAACCACCGCCGATCAACTTTCTATCGATAGAACAAAGATATGACTTGTTGGTCGATAGAGTATGCGTTTGATAAATACTGTATTGCTGGAATGCCTGGTACAGTATCGGGCTAGACCAGTCCGGGGACAGAATAGCAAGTAAGCTTAAGTTTAAAATAATAAACAATAGATGCTTTAAACCTTGTTGTGCCTTGGTTTGGCTAGCACAGATCCAACGTAGGCATTGCAACACAGGACTGTTTTTTTTTTTTTTTTTAATTAGTTCCTGGTGTCATGGATAAACTTCCGCATCAAGAACCATGGGGTATTCCGATAAATCCGGTGTACAGTAGCAGCCGGCACCAAGATTTGCGCCAAGACACCTGATGAGTGCATCGTCGTCTTGGGACCGTCGGTGCGCATCTTGGCAGTTCTCTTTGATGACACATATGTTGGCTGTGCAAGCGGTGATGATGATCTCATTTGGAGCGTGCCGCGTGGTTAAGTTTGAGTTTTCTTGTGAAACCTAGGGAGGTATTGTATTGTCATAGAGAGCCTGGAGAGTTCATGACAATACTGTTATGGGGACATTGTGAGCAGTCACCCTAACACGACCAAGGTAACTGAGGGGTCATGATGTTAGAATCTCGGCAGCTTATGCAACCCTGGTCCCTGGTCCCTGCGATGTGTCGTTTTCCGTGGTCGGCTCCGCGCTGGTGGGCTTCGTTCTTTGATCGGTGAAAACGAAGTTGATTTACTGATGCAGCCAGCCGGGAAAGGAAACTGCATCTCAGGC